>NBZC01000005.1:0-251476 GCA_002245345.1 Scheffersomyces stambukii
GGGCAGCGCGGGGGTGGGGCGGGGGCCTAGAACGTCCTCTTTCACGGGCCCCCTTTGCTTGCTGTGGTTGTGGTACTGGTCCTTAATGGTGGCTGTCCACCCTAAGTATGGTGATTGGTAGCACCCTGTATATGGTAGCGATATATATATATGGTTCACAAAAGACCCGAACTGCGATCTTAGATGCCCATTTGCTACTGCAAGCTGCCATTTCTCCATATATACTTATGAATATATCTCTACCCCTTTATTTCTACGCCTTCATTTCTACACCTTCATTTCTACAATACCTAATTAGAGGGGTTTGTATTGACTTTGTATATAGGAAATAAATACAATCGTACTTGTGAACTTTACCCATAGAACCAAAGTTTATCAACTGCAGCCATGGAAAACAAACAGATATGGATATTGCAAATAATTTTATATAAATGGAAACGACCGCGTGGCTTCAATGATACCTCCAATTACTCTGTGATAAAAGACTAAGGAACGTCATAGTCAAAAAGATTCCAAGTACCCAACGATGCAAAAGTAAAGCAGGAGAACGCAATTCCAACCCTAGGAATCATTAAAAAGTTATAAATGTACAATGCCGATGCTGAATTGAATAAAATGAATGCTAGTTTTATAATTCGGTGTTTTCCAAAAAGAAATAATTTCCAGACAACTTCTGTTCCTTATCCATTTGGGAGTCCAACTTGTTAATTCTGGGTCTAAACGAATTTGGATCTCTTCTAAAGGTAACATTCAAATTCTTCAAGAACCGGTTACATCCCGTCAACAATGACTCGGGCGACTTGGCAATGGCATCCACTGATGGCTTACCTTCAAACACAATCACACGGTCGGCCAAGTAGGTGGCCATGATGAAATCGTGCTCGACAATAAACGCCGTCTTCTTGGCATGCAATATGAACCTTCTGATCACCTTGGCACATATAATACGTTGTTCCGAATCCAAGTAAGCCGATGGCTCATCGATCAAGTACAAGTCGGCAGGAATACCCAAGGCCAACACAATGGCCACTCTTTGCAATTCACCACCTGACAACGTTTGCACTTCTTGGTCAATGATATTATCAATCTTCAATGGCTTGACAACATCGGTCTGGAATTGTGGATGCAAGAAAGATGCTCTAATCTTCTTGAAAAATAATTGTCTCACGGTACCAGCAAACTTGGGGGCAATTTTTTGTGGCTTCATAGAAACGTTCAACTTAGGAATATCCTTGCCCCCATCGGCAGGAATGGCCCCAGCCAACATTTTACAGAAGGTGGTCTTACCAGTACCGTTTTCACCCATCATAACCAAAATTTCCGAGTTGGTGAATTCACCGGCTTCAACAGTCAACTTGAAATCACCCTGGGTTCTAGCCATACTTGGGTACGACAAGGCGTTGGACTTGTCCAAAACTAATCCGTCAGCAGCATCGGCCAATCTGAACTGCAACGATTCTGTTCTGAATCTCATGTTCTCCGTAGGAATGTGACCATCCAAAAAGATATTGATACCTTCTCTCACTGATGATGGCAACGTCACCACACCGTAAACCGATGGGGCCCCGTAAAGAATACACACAAAATCCGACAAGTAGTCCAAAACCGACAAATCGTGCTCCACAGCAATGATGTAGGTGGTTGGATCCAACAAGGATCTGATGGCTTCAGCCGCTCTCAATCTTTGCTTGACATCCAAATACGAAGATGGTTCATCAAACATGTAAACATTGGCCTTCTGGACACAGGTCATACCGAGGGCAAATCTTTGCAATTCCCCACCAGACAAATTTTCAACTTCACGCCCCAAAACCCCTCTCAATTCTAACACATTGAGGAAATAGTCAAAGTCAGCTTTTCTTTCATTCTTGGCTTCCAAAATCGCACCTACCTGCTTAACCTTGGCCTTGGCCAAGGCACGAGGAATGTTGTCGACATACTGGGGCTTGATGATCGCCTTGATGTCGTCTTCCAACACTTTGGTGAAGTAATTTTGCAACTCGGAACCTCTAAAGTATCTCAAGATTTCTTCCCAGTCTGGGGGATCGTCATATCTTCCCAAGTTTGGCTTTTGCTTCCCAGCCAAAATCTTCAACGCAGTCGACTTCCCGATACCGTTGGTACCGACCAATCCCAAAACTTGGCCCGGTCTTGGGGTAGGCAATCTATGCAACTTGAAAGAATTAGCCGAGTATCTATGGGTGGTTTCACCTTCCAAGTTGGTGGGCAAATTGATGATGGTGATGGCATCAAAGGGACATTTCTTGACACAGATACCACACCCGATACACAAATTCTCCGAGATAAACGCGATTTTGGACGCAGGCGTCACCTCGATACACAATTTACCAGTCTTGACAACAGGACAACTCTTGCGGCATTCTTGCTTGCACTTTTTGGGCTTACACCTGTCGGTGGACACGATAGCGATTCTAGTGTTTTTGCTACTAGTCTCGTTCTTTGAATTATTATTCCTCTTGGAACTCATGTCTTCTATAATTCAACCTGGTTGTGGTGGTTCTCGACCAAATATCCAAAATTTTTCACCATTATCTTTTTTAAATGGCTTTGATGGTATAAAAATTTTTTGTGACACAAACCGCCCAAAGTAAGCAGACGTTGCACATTTGTTAGTGCCCTGGATTACTGTGTGACACGGTTGCGCGCAGTAATTTTGAGCACATTACTAAACACCACGGTGTGATTGGTGTAAACATTTGCTGGCAAAAGCACCAGCAACAACCCTAAATTTGTGAGCAAAGCAGATAGACGACGACTAGTGGCCGATTGGCGACAGGGGCGACGCGGGCATTGAAAGCGCGGCCAGAATTGGTGGCGTGGTGCGCTTTCGGCTACGACTTGCACAGACACAACAGACACGGCCAAGTTGGGCCCGTTGTCCGCCTGCATTGGCTACTCACGTGACTAGTGGTCTGCCTACCGGTATTTGCAACACTCGTAGAAGACATTCGATCTGTTTTTGTTTCACAACCGGTTTTGGTGGTGGATGGCGGAGGAATTGTTGCAGAGTTGCAGCCACTGATGAAACGCGGTCCGGGTAACGCGGTCGTGCGCGCGCACAGGTGCTCGTATTTGGACAAATTCATCAACAGTTTTTGTCCGTCCCCGTTTCTGTTCCTCCTTCTTTTCCACCTATATTGTTTTGGGCAGCTGCCAAAGTATGGGAAGATGTTGGTGTGACAAGTTGGCCTGATTGCCAGCGTTGATATCACCAGCATCGTTATGGACTTGTTTGCCGGAATGTGTCTGTGACGACTGCTGCGGACACGTGTGTGCTTCTGTGGTGACGTGTGCTGGGTCCAGTGGGTGGAATTTGTGTGGAAGGCTGGTTTGATCGTCGATTCGTGTCGTGCGACCAGCTGCAATGGATTTTACGCGGGTAATTTGTCGATTAGGCACCAGGGATGCAGCGCTGGCTTTGGGGATGGACGCCTAATGGCCGTGGCTGCAGTGTTGCTGATGGGCTTGGTTGGGGAAATGGCTGCAAAAGGGTTGTTTATCGGGTTTTGCATTTATTTGCAGGGGGTGAGGCGCACTGCATCGGGACATTGCTGAGTTGTTTGAGGTGGAATGGGCTTGGGAGCAAGACCATTTCACCGGGAATTACTGGGTATATGACTGGATGAACGTTGGCTGCAAAATCCCAAGTTGGCGTTGGTGTTGTCGCTTTGCTCGGATTCTCGAGCGAGGAACTACTAACTTTTGTCTAGCTCCCATTGCCTGTTGCCCGTGCTGCAGCAGGCGATCCTCCTTGTTTAGTTAGTCTGATCTGTTCAATACATATTGTCCTGGGTGTTGTCACCATTGCGGACCCGTTCACGGCCCAACAACCGTAGTTTTGCCCCGTCAACGCACACGGTCTCGTCCTTCCGGCCCCGGATCCGGTGCAAATTTCATGGCCCAATTTTGTCACTGTCGTTGGCTTTTCCGCAAAGAAAATTTTGTAAGACCCACAACCACTTCTTTCTTCCATACCCATGGACTGCCCCAAGGTATAATCCACCGTTCATTAAGAGGTATCGAGCTTATCGTGTTCCTTGTTGCCCTCAGGTTGTATTACTAGCATCGTTACATCTGTAAGTTGTTTCCCCGTGGCTGACGTCCATCCGTTGCCCATTTTGTACATTTATCATTCCATAGTGTGTTGAAGCGTGTTTGTTGGAGATCGACCGCAACTTTTGCCCTATTACCCAATTGGATCTACCAGCACACCATTCCAGCACAGACGCCTAGCCTTGAATCATTACATCCGACCCCATAGTTGCAACTTGACTGCCTGTGTATCTGTTATTTTGCATCAACAATGGTTAAGCAGTACCTACCGGAAGAAGCAGCATTGTACCCGGAATTGTACGGGTTGAGAAGATCGCGCCGTGAACGACACGGGCCTTCTATTGTCGACTCCGATTCCGAAGACGAACCCACTCCTCGACGGAAAAAGAAAAAGGTCAACGACTATGTTGATGACAATGAAATCGAAGACGATTTCGATGAAGACGACGACGACGACGACTACTTTGGGGAGAAGAAGAAGAAGAAAAAGACAAAAAGAACCATCACCAGGAAAAGGAAATCCACCGCATCTTCAAGACAATCGTCGGCACCGCCTGCAGAAATCCGTTTTTCGTCAAGAAATAATAAACAAGTCAACTACAATGTTGATTTCGAAGACGACGACGACCTTCTCGAAAGTGAACCCGAGTTTGACGAAAACGATGAAAACGGCGACTACTATTATTACCAACAGGCAAACGAACCGGAAGATGAACGAGGAATAGACCTTGTAATGGACCACAAACTCAACCAGGAAAATGCCGAAGTCACCAACGAACCCAAATTGGATTACTTGTTCAAGATCAAGTGGACCGATGCTTCCCATTTGCACAACACTTGGGAAAAATACAGCGATGTCAAGGATTTCAAAGGTTTTAGAAAGGTGGACAACTACATCAAACAATTCATAATATATGACCAGGAAATAAGGAATGATCCCTTGACCACCAAAGAAGACTTGGAATCGATGGACATTGAACGAGAAAGAAGAAGAGACGAACAAGAGGAATACACCCATGTGGAAAGAATAGTCGACAGTCAGAGAATCGAAACTGAGAATGATGGAACTAAATTGCAATACTACTGTAAGTGGAGAAGACTTTACTACGACGAATGCTCATGGGAAGATGCTGAAGAAATTGCAAAAATCGCCCCTGATCAAGTCACCAAGTACCAGCAACGTTTGAAATCAAAGATACTACCAAATTTGTCGGCCAACTATCCCATTTCACACCGACCTCGATTCGAAAAATTGGTCAAGCAACCTGTGTTTATCAAGAACGGTGAATTGAGAGATTTCCAATTAACTGGGTTAAATTGGATGGCGTTCTTGTGGTCTAGAAATGAAAACGGGATTTTGGCCGACGAAATGGGTTTGGGTAAGACTGTACAAACCGTTTCTTTTTTGTCGTGGTTGATTTACGCAAGACGCCAGAATGGTCCTCATTTGGTGGTGGTTCCCTTGTCAACTATCCCAGCATGGCAAGAGACTTTTGAAAAGTGGGCTCCCGAAGTTAATTGTGTTTACTATCTTGGGAATGGAGAAGCAAGAAAGGCAATCAGGGACTACGAATTCTATACCGCCAATGGCAAGCCAAAATTCAATATTTTGCTCACCACCTATGAATACATTTTGAAGGACACTTCTGAATTGGGATCGATCAAATGGCAATTCTTGGCTGTTGACGAGGCCCATAGGTTAAAAAACGCAGAATCTTCATTGTACGAATCATTAAAGGGGTTTAGAGTAGGCAACAGGTTATTAATTACTGGTACCCCTTTGCAAAATACCATTAAAGAATTGGCTGCCTTGTGTAATTTCTTGATGCCAGGAAAGTTCGACATAGAACAAGAAATTGATTTTGAAACTCCCGATGAAGAACAAGAAAAGTATATCAAGGATTTGCAAAAGAAGATTCAACCATTTATCTTGAGAAGACTAAAGAAAGACGTGGAAAAGTCATTACCTTCAAAATCCGAGCGCATTCTTCGGGTGGAATTATCAGATATACAAACTGACTATTACAAAAACATCATTACCAAGAATTATTCTGCATTGAATGCTGGAAATAGGGGATCGCAAATTTCATTATTGAATGTCATGAGTGAGTTGAAAAAAGCTTCGAATCATCCGTATTTGTTTGATGGTGCCGAAGAACGAGTATTAGCTAAGGCAGGATCGACCTCCCGTGAAAATATTTTGAGAGGTATGATTATGTCTTCAGGTAAAATGGTCTTGCTTGAGCAGCTTTTGACCCGATTAAAGAAGGAAGGGCATCGTGTACTTATTTTTTCACAAATGGTGAGAATGTTGGATATTTTGGGTGATTACTTGTCGATCAAGGGATACCAATTCCAAAGACTTGACGGAGGTATACCGTCATCACAAAGAAGAATCTCAATAGATCATTTCAATTCTCCTGATTCAAAAGATTTTGTATTTTTATTATCCACAAGAGCAGGTGGGTTAGGTATCAACTTGATGACGGCAGACACTGTCATCATTTTCGACTCCGATTGGAACCCACAAGCCGATTTACAAGCAATGGCTCGTGCCCATAGAATTGGTCAAAAGAACCACGTGTCGGTGTATCGGTTCGTTAGCAAGGACACTGTTGAGGAGCAGATTTTAGAAAGAGCCAGAAAGAAGATGATTTTGGAGTATGCCATTATATCCCTTGGTATCACCGATCCCAACTCGAAGAAAACCAAGACGGAACCTTCAACCGGTGAATTAAGTCAAATTTTGAAATTTGGTGCCGCAAATATGTTTAATGAGAATGATAATCAAAAGAAGTTAGAAGATTTGAACTTGGACGAGGTGTTGAATCATGCAGAGGATCATATTACCACCCCAGAACTAGGGGAGTCCAATTTGGGTTCGGAAGAGTTTTTGAAACAATTTGAAGTTACCGATTATAAGGCCGATGTTGAATGGGATGACATTATACCTGAGGAGGAGTTGAGCAAATTGAAAGACGAAGAGAAACGGCGGGAAGACGAGGAATACTTGCAGGAGCAAATTGCCATGTATTCAAGAAGAAAGGCAACTGTGCGCAAGTTTGAAAATGGTTCTTCGGTTCCAAGTGATGAAGACGAAGAAGAAGATGGTCTGCGAGTGGCGAGAAGAAGAAATGCCAATGACCACCAGTTGTCTGAAAAGGAAATTAGAGGCATTTACAGATCTATATTGAGATTGGGTGATTTAGCTGGCAAATGGGAACAGTTGGTTGAAGATGGAAGTATCACCAATAAGAATCCCGTGTTGGTTAAACACGCATACAATGAAATTATCAATACCTCAAGACAGTTGGTAAAGGAAGAAGAAACAAGAAGAGCACAAGCCCTTGCCGACTTGGAAAGGAAAGCCAAAGAGGCTCGCGACAAACCTCAGAACCCAGATGAACCCAGTCCAACTGCGCTTTGGATTGCCAAGAAGAAGGAAAAGAAGGCAGTTTTATTTGAATACCAGGGGGTTAAAAATATTAATGCTGAGTTGGTTTTGAGCAGACCGGTAGATATGCGATTACTAGAAAATATTGTTCCTAAGGGCGATCCCTTGAATTTGGAATTGCCAAGACAACCTAAGCTGGTGCAGGCATGGACATGTGATTGGAGTGCTAAAGATGATGCAATGTTACTAGCTGGTGTTTACAAGTTTGGTTATGGAGCCTGGGTGCAAATACGAGATGATCCCGTGCTCGGGTTACAAAATAAAATCTTCCTTGAGCCTTCAGCAATTCCTGCCGGAAGCAAAGAAAGTAAGGAGCAAAAGGAACAAGCTAATGGTGACAAGACTAAAGGTGCAAAAAAGGTGCCAGGCTCAGTTCATTTGGGAAGAAGAGTCGATTACTTATTTTCGTTGTTGCGAGACACTGACGGCGAAAATGGAGGTTCGACTCCAATCATCAAGAAGAGAGTAGTGAGGAAACCCATCAAAACTGAAACCTCTCCTTCTTCGAGTGGAAGTACGGGTCCCAAAGTTAAGAGGGCGGCGACTAAATCACAAACACCCGATGTGGTGACGAAAAAGACAAAGCCAAAAACCCTGGCAGGGATACATAAGCAATCACCGGTAAACTCACCACGGTTAGACCATCCACCAACAAAAGTCAAGGAAGAAGGGCTTGAGTATGACAGCATGGATGAAGATTACTGCAAAACCACGATGCAGCCGGTTATTGCATCTTTGCACAAGTTGCACAAGGGCAACCAAGGGTTTGAGAAGCACGAGTGGTACAACATTTTGCGAAGAGAATTACTGACTGTGGGTGATTACATCGAGTCGGTGGTGCAGGCAGGCGCCGAGACCAAACGACCCCAGTTGAATAGGCATCTCTGGTCCTACGCGGGGCTCTACTGGCCAGCCAAAGTTCCCAGCAAGAAAATCAACGATATGTATACTAGAATTAAGTCCAAGTCCAACTAGTTACGGACGTTAATATGACGCATCAAGACTGTATGGTCCAAGTAACCCGTAGTTGTCACCAGCCTTGAGCCCTCAAGCCTCCCAAGGGTGGGGAAGAACCGTGGTCGTCTGGTCACGTGGGCACGCCGGGTAATGGCTCTCATCGCACCCTCAATTTTTCACGGTAAAAATTTTCAAACAGTTACACAAAATACCCGGCAAAAACACACCAAAAATTTTTCCACCATGCTCCTTCTACTTTTCTTCCTGATACTTCTTTTTATAACTCGTCTCCAAAGTTAACAGTATACTGAAAAAGAAGAAATTACTTGACGACCAGTCATCTAACGATTTCTCCTTAAGTAAGAACTTACCCTATAAAAAAAAAAAAAGAATAAATACCCTCCGTATATATAAAAAATAAAAAAAATCCTTTTTATATATCCCCCACCAATCCTTTATCCACCACATCAATTGACTGCCCTAGTTTAATTGATTGTACTCATAAAAATCGTTGTTAATTTGTGAGGAAAAAAGATTTTTTTGTATCATGTCTGCTGCAGAAACCAACCAAGTCCAAGAATCATTGGAAAAATTGTCTCTCGACAACGCTCCTGAGCAACAATCGGAAGAAGCCACTCCTGTTGCCGCTTCCACCAGTGCCACCACCACCACTGAGGCTTCTGAGGAGGCTGGTGACTCTGCCAATGTTGCTGACAACTCGGCTTCTCTTTACGTTGGAGAATTGAACCCAACCGTTTCCGAGGCTGTTCTTTTCGAGATCTTCTCGCCAGTGGGTCAAGTGTCCTCCATCAGAGTTTGTCGTGATGCTGTGACCAAGAAGTCCTTGGGTTACGCCTATGTCAACTACCACAAGTTTGATGATGGTGAAAAGGCCATTGAGGAATTGAACTACACCCCAATTGAAGGTCGTCCTTGTCGTATCATGTGGTCTCAAAGAGACCCATCCGCCAGAAGATCGGGTGACGGCAACATCTTCATCAAGAACTTGCACCCTGCTATCGACAACAAGGCTTTGCACGACACCTTCTCCGCTTTCGGTAAGATTTTGTCCTGTAAGGTTGCCACCGACGAAATCGGTCAATCCAAATGCTTTGGGTTTGTTCACTACGAAACCGCCGAGGCTGCCCAAGCCGCCATTGAAAATGTCAATGGAATGTTGTTGAACGACCGTGAAGTCTTTGTGGGTAAGCACATTTCCAAGAAGGACCGTGAATCCAAGTTTGAAGAAATGAAGGCCAACTTCACCAATGTTTACGTCAAGAACATTGATTTGGAATACACCGAAGAAGATTTCGAAAATTTGTTTACTCCATACGGAAAGATCACCTCGATTTATTTGGAAAAGGACCAAGACGGAAAGTCTAGAGGCTTTGGGTTTGTCAACTTTGAGAATCACGATTCTGCTGTCAAGGCTGTTGAAGAATTGAACGACAAGGAAATCAACGGTCAAAAGATTTACGTTGGAAGAGCTCAAAAGAAGAGAGAAAGAATGGAAGAATTGAAGAGACAATACGAATCCACCAGATTAGAAAAGTTGTCCAAGTACCAAGGTGTTAACTTGTTTGTCAAGAACTTGGATGACACTATTGATTCCGAAAAATTGGAAGAGGAATTCAAGCCTTTTGGTACCATCACCTCCGCCAGAGTTATGGTTGACGAAACCGGCAAGTCTAAGGGTTTCGGTTTTGTTTGTTTCTCTTCTCCAGAAGAAGCTACCAAGGCTATCACCGAAATGAACCAAAGAATGGTTTTCGGTAAGCCATTGTACGTTGCCTTGGCTCAACGTAAGGATGTCAGACGCTCTCAATTGGAACAACAAATCCAAGCCAGAAACCAAATGAGAATGCAAAACGCTGCTGCCACCGGTGGTCTTCCAGGCCAATTCATGCCCCCCATGTTTTATGGTCAACAAGGATTTTTCCCACCAAATGGTAGAGGTAATGCTCCTCCATTCCCAGGCCCCAACCCTCAAATGATGATGAGAAGAGGCCAACCATTCGCCGGTCCTGACCAATGGCCAAGACCAGGTCCAAATGGCCAACCTGTTCCTGTTTATGGAATCCCCCCACAAGCTTATCCTGACTTCAATGGCCAAAACATGAGACAAGGAAGAGGTGGTTACTACCCTAACCGTCCAAACCAAAAGGGAGGTAGACCACAAAGAGACTTGGCTGCCATTATTGCCAGTGTTCCACCTGATCAGCAAAAGAGAATTTTGGGAGAAGAGTTATATCCTAAGGTTGTTTCTACCGGTAAGGCTCAAGAGCCAGAGGCTGCTGGTAAGATCACTGGTATGATGTTGGACTTGGACAACCAAGAGATCTTGGCACTTTTGGAAGATGATGAATTGTTCAACAATCACTTTGAAGAAGCATTGACTGCGTTTGAAGAGTACAAGAAGTCTGAAGCTGGGGCTGCACCTCTTGAACAAGCTCAAGAATAAACTAGCGGCTGATATAATCAATCTTTTTGAAATTGCAAATTTAATGATGATATATGAAGAAAATAGAACAAGAAAGTAGAAAAGGAAAAAAAGGAAGATGTCTAGCAAATGATTCCCCAAGTTCGCCAACGTGTTGGCAAAAAAAGAAGGAGTTCTCATTAGTAGTTGGTTCATGATGGGATTCAATTCTTTAATTTTTTTTTTTTTGAAAGGTCTTGACGAATAACATCAGATTAAAGGTTCTGCCGATCCTGTTTGTGAAAAGAAGATGGTGCTATTTGTTATATTCTATTTTTTCAAGTATATTATGTATTTTTATGGTACTTTGGGTTAAAGGATTTATATAAATATTTAAGAAAATAGGAAATAAAAATATGAAAATATAATTCCAGGATGTAGATAGTGAACACAGAGTTGGAATATGAATTTCAAGGTCGCGAGAGAATTGAACATGTCAACGTCTTTTTCTATTTAGAGACGGATAAATGGCAACTGACTAACTAGTGAAAGAAATGAGCCTGCAGTTGCCAAGAGAAGAGAAATGCCGATAAAATCACACAAATTGCCCTACATGCGACCGGAGCAAATGGCGGTCCTCAAACCCGGTAGTTACATCCCGTTGCATCGTACGATTGTCGTGTGTTCCATGGTCCTACGCAATTTCCTCTAGCTCGACCTGGCTACCGAGACCCCCACCGCAGGAAAAAAAACTAACCTGGGACGAGAAAAAATCGCTGTCGCCCTGGCTAGCGAGAGATTGCGATTGCTAACCAGATTTTTTCCATGTGCGCCCGGGCGTCCCTATTTAGTGACATGGTGCTAATCTTCGATAAACCAATTTAACCGTCGTTGAATTCACAACCGGAAATATTCTAGAACCATCTAAAGAAAACCGCTTTAGGACCCTCGCCCACAAGAATCTTTATATACTCGTCTGCTTGCTCTTTAACACTGCAATTCCCATCTTATTAGTGCTGTTGTCTTCCTCTACTACCACCATTAGTCGCCAGCGCTCACCCCACGTCGACAAGAACGAACTTATCATAGCAACATGCCGGAATTGGACCAGTTGAAAGCCTTTCCTGCCGACTTCCATGTTGTATCGCCCAAGGATTATGCGGACAATGACAGTTTGAAGTTGTCGGGAAGAGTTCTCAACGTCATGACTTCGTTGCCAACCCGTATCTCCAGCAACTATGATACTGTCAATGGCCAATACTACTGGGATGTGGAGCCTGTAAGAGGCAATTCAGCACAGTACTCGTCGCAAAGCTTTTTGGAACAGCATAGTGACTGGGAGAGTCACTTGATTGCTTGGACTGGAGAGTTGATCAATAAGAGTAAGAACACCAGTTTGGTGACGGCAGAAAATCTCCAGGACGACCCTCTTTATTTGGACGAAGAAGACAAATGTGAGATAGAGGAAAAATTGAGAAAGGCCAACGGTAGTGATCATATACATCCCGTGTGGTTATTGAGACGGGATCAAGAACGGTGGAGACGCTATGCAGAAAGTGTTTTATGGCCGGTATTCCATTACATTCAGGGCCAACCATCGGATGGGAAGGCAGAAGCCGACGCTTGGCATGATTATGTCAAGTTTAACGAGGTCTATTTGAACAAAATCAAATCAATCTACAAGCCCGGTGACATAATATGGATTCACGATTATTATCTTTTGTTGTTGCCCCAACTTTTGAGAATGGAATTTCCCGATGCTTATATTGGATTATTTGTTCATTTGCCCTTCCCATCGTCTGAATATTTCAGGTGTCTCTCCAAGAGATCCCAGTTGTTGGATGGAATGTTGGGTGCTGATAAGATTGCTTTCCAATCGGAATCTTTCCAGAGACATTTTCTTTCGTGTTGTGCCCGTGTTTTAGGGTATGAAGTGACATCAAATAAAGCTTTGGCATACGGAACAACAATTTCAGTTGAGACTTTGCCAATTGGTATCGATACCAAGAAAATTGAACACGATGCTTTTTCAAAAGATTCGGGAATTGAAGAAAAAGTCAACGCCTTGAAGGAAATATATGAAGGGAAGAAGATTATAGTCGGTAGAGACAGATTGGATCAGGTTAGAGGAGTGGTGCAGAAGTTACAGGCATTTGAAATTTTTTTGCATATGTATCCTGAGTGGAGAGAAAAAGTAATTTTGATCCAAGTATCAAGTCCTGGCTACTCACATTCTGCTAATGTGGAAAAGAAGGTTACAGAATTAGTCAATTCGATTAATTCCCAATATGGAAGTTTGAACCATACTCCTGTGTTGCATTATCAAATGAGGATTGCAAAAGAAGAATATCTCGCTCTATTGAGAGTTGCAGATTTGGCGTTAATCACTTCTGTCAGAGATGGTATGAATACTACCTCGCTAGAATTTGTCATCTGTCAAAAGTATCATAGTTCTCCCATTGTGTTGTCTGAATTCACAGGGACGGCATCGGTTTTGAATGAGGCAATTTTGGTCAATCCCTGGGATTCGGTGGGGATTTCCAAAACCATCAATGATGCATTGTTAATGAGTGATGAGAAAAAGAAAGACCTTGAATCGAGATTATACAAGCTAGTAACATCAAACAACATCCAAATATGGACTTCCACCTTCTTGAAGCATTTCATAGACCATGTTACGTTAACCCATACTCTCCATTATACTCCGGCATTGAATAGGCCATTGTTGTTGAACAATTATTTAAATTCTAAAAGAAGATTATTTTTGTTTGATTACGATGGAACTCTTACCCCTATTGTCACTGATCCTGCTGCAGCCATTCCCTCTGATAAACTTAATCGAATTTTGGACGTATTATCTGCTGATCCCAAAAACCAAATTTGGATTATCTCAGGAAGAGACCAGGCATTTTTAGACAAGTGGATGGGTTCTAAGAATGTGGGATTGTCTGCTGAGCATGGATGCTTCATGAAGGATATCGGAAGTAAAGAATGGGTCAATTTGGCGGAATCCTTTGATATGTCATGGCAGGAGAAGGTTGAGGAGGTTTTCAAGTACTACACTGAGAAGACACCAGGTTCCAATATTGAGAAGAAGAAGGTGGCATATGTTTGGCATTATCGTAGATCAGATCCTGAGTTGGGCCAATACCAAGCGGAAAAATGCTTGCGAGAATTGAACGACACCATTGCCAGGGAATATGAAGTGGAGGTGATGGCAGGGAAGGCCAACATTGAGGTTCGACCCAAGTTTGTCAACAAAGGCGAAATTGTGAAAAGATTAGTCTTGAACCCTCATGGCGCCAAGCAGGACCCTCATCCTGATAGTAAATGCACGGATGATGTGCCGGTGGACAAGTTGCCTGACTTCATGTTGTGCCTTGGAGATGACTTGACTGATGAAGACATGTTCCGGTCGTTGCTCGAAATCGAAAAAAAGTGGCACTTGAAGGAATTGCCCAAGAACGAATATGATTCGTATGGAGTGTACCCAGTTGCTGTGGGTCCAGCATCGAAGCAAACCATTGCAACTTCTCACTTGAATGAACCATCACAAGTCCTAGAAGCTTTGGGGTTATTGGCCGGTCTCGTGTCATTGTTTGAAAGTGCGGGGTCAGTGGATTTGGACGATCGAGGCCATTTGGCAAATAGCGAGTCATCAGAACGGTCAAAGAGTGCCATCCACAAAGCAGCAACGTTGAGGAGAAAGACAAGCATGGAGAAGTCCAACCTGGGGAATACGGTCCCTGTTGGTGCTACCAAGTGAGGAGCAACCCTCCCAGGACGATTAGACTCTGAATACCTAATTGCAGATATATGCAGACAAATAGATACAAAACAGACATTAACAATTACCGGTTACGAATACACAGCAAGTAGATACATAACTACGGGCTCGAGCACCCCAGACACATAAGTTCTAGAACCAGGTTCAAGTTGCCGAGGAAGTGACGCGACATCAGGCAATTCAACAATCCCAAAAGCGATGCCGGATTTATAAACAGCACACAAAATGTCTGCGGCTAACCCCGGCAAATACCAGTAGCGTTATTTGTTTCCAAAATTGCTCTTTTGCCGACATTCCTTACAAGTACTGTATTGGAAAATGGGGATATTGAACTGGGGATTCAGAGCCACCATCAAGGTGCATCAAATAGAACCTTCCAAGTCGTTGGAGTTGCCTACCAAAGACAATGGAACCGTCAAGTTCACCGACTTTGTCCATCGCGAGTTGTCGTTGATTGATCCCAGTCAAAAGTTGTGGTTGAACCCTTTGTTGTTCAACGGGAGTCTTCAGACCCTTTACTACTCGTCCCACGATAGTTCCAGCAAGTTTTTGATCTATTACGGCAGAGAGTTGTTCCACTACACGGACGGGGGTCTGTGCTCGTTGGACTGGGTGATTCCCAAGCCAGAGTCGACAGAAGAGTTTAAAGAATTGTACCGCAAGACTTTACCTGAGGGCCAGCCAAGATTGCACCCCCGTACGAGGTACTTCACCGACGACGAGCTCAAGGCCCGCGTGCAAGGCGACGAGACCAACACCACCCCTATTGTGGTGATCCTCCATGGATTGGCAGGGGGCAGTCACGAGCCCATGATCCGCAACTTTGCCGAAACTATCCACACCAACACAGAAGGGTGGGACATTGTTGTCGTCAACAGCCGTGGATGCTGCCGTACCAAGATCACTTCTGAAAAGCTCTTCCACGCGGGTTCCACCAACGATATCCGCGAAGTTTTAGTGGACTTGAACAAGCGGTACCCCAGCAGAGACTTGTATGTTGCTGGTTTTTCCTTTGGAGGGGCCATGCTTGCCAATTATTTGGGTGAAGTTGGCGATGGAAGCGACGAGAAGCTGTTGGTTAAAGCTGCTTGTGTGGTTGGATGCCCTTGGGATTTTGTCGACAGTTCCTACCATATTGCCAGCTCGTGGACCGGTAAGTATTTATTATCGCCTGCCTTGTCCAAGTTCTTGTACAAGACCTTGAAAAACAACATTGACGAGATTGTCCTCCATAAGCCTGATTTCGACAAAGAACAGGTGCTTAAAAAAGTGAGTGCGGCAAAGGCGATGGTGGACATTGATAATGAGTTCACCTGCAAGACAGCTGGGTACAATAACGCATTCCAGTACTATCGTGAGTTGTCGCCCGTGAGAAGAATCTTGAATATCAAGACCCCGTTATTGATGATCAACTCCACCGACGACCCTGCCGTGGGAGTGAGATTGCCCATCCAGGATGCCACCACCAATCCATACTTGTGTCTTGTAGAGTCGGATTTGGGGGGACATTTGGGGTTTGTTAAAAGCTCAGGGGAATTTTGGTGTGTGCAAGTGGTAGAACAATTTTTCCAAAAGTTTGAAGAGGTGGTTAAGCATTGAACTATTCAGATGCTACATTGAAGCTGTGCATGAATGTTAGACTGGAAAATTAGAGATGAAAGTTAGGCTACAAAGTAGACATCAAAAAGGCATCAAAGTTGGACAAAAGTTGGACAAAAGTTGGACATCAAAGATAAGCTTCTAAATTCGACATAGTAAGACATCAAGCAAAACTTCAAGTAAGACACCAAAGTTAGACATTATAGAATAATACATTGTACATAGCTTAGAGGTACAGAAGATAGAAATTATAATTGGAAACTCGCTAAATCAAAAGATTCGCGGAATATCCCAATCAGGACAATGTTCCCCTAACCCTGACAACCTCTCAGCCGTGGATCCAATGGTTGCAGCTTGCATTTTGTGAGTAGACGATCACGGCTCGCCCCTCATCGGCCCCGCCTCTACCCCGCATCTGCCCCTCCGGGCAATCCCTCTCGGATAAACTACCGCCAACCCCTCGTTGCCAATTATAACTGCGACTCTTGACACTATGACGTCACAAAACCGCTTCCGTGTTCTATTTTTTAACGTAGGCATTTATCCTTATTTTTTGGCATTCTGGATTCGATGTTTGCTCCTCGTTATTCCTTGCATGGCAAAGGAAATCTGTGTTCCAGCGTGCATTGTCGGCTTTTTGTAAAATATCACTGTTGCTAGTCGGGGCTCGCTAGCACGCTGATTTCTTCGATGTACATTACAATCACCTGACTCCAGGACATTGAATTTCATCATTGGCATTTGACATTGTAGCACCCATTGGCCAACAACCAACCATGTTCAATCACGGGCTCAACCTAGCGTTGTTCGACATCAAATTGAGGTCTGCCCACAAGGGGTTGGTTTTGCTTAAGGGAAATGAGTTTGAATGCGATAGTGTGCCGTTTGAGGGGAGCGTCAAGTTGGCGTTGAACGAGGATGTGCACATCAAAAAGATCCACTTGGTGTTGACGGGGGAGTTCTATTATGAGTTCATGCTGCGCACGGCAGGAGGGATGGTCCTGGAACAGCACATCGACAGGTTGTGTGTCCTAAAAGTGGACTGGAACAACTTGCTCACTGACGAGAATGGAAATGTGGTGTTTGGGAATTACGGCGATGACGCCATCCCTTACTACAAATTGAAGTCAAAGCATTTGGGAGAAGCTCGTAGTCCGGGCAGTGGAACCCTCACTCCAGAAAGACCGGGTTATTTACGCACCCAATCGGCGTCGTCGTTGCATCTCGCCGAACCGTCTAAGATCTTGCAGATTCCCAAGAGCGGAATCGACGGAACCCCGTTCAAGGACCACAAGACATCATCCCATCATTCATTCTTGTTGCCAAAGGGCAATTACAACCTCCCCTTTACGGTGTACTTGCCGACAAATGTGTCAGAAACCGTTGAGGGTCTTCCTGTGGGCACTTTGCTTTACAAGCTCCAATGCACAATTGAACGAGGAAGATTTGAAAAGTCCCATTCTTTGAGTAAGCATATCCGCATAGTTCGAACCCTCCATCCTCAGAATATGAATCTTTGTGACACAATAGAGATCAGTAATACTTGGCCAGGCAAGTTGCAGTATAGTGTTGGAATGGCAAGAAAAGGAATAGCCATTGGCTCAAATATCTCCATCAATATTCTAATTGCGCCAATTGCAAAGGGTCTAACCTTGAAGGCAGTCTATGGTTCCATTGTGCAACACTATCATGTTCACTATGGTAATGAAAAATCTCCCGAATATGAACAAATTATTGGCAAGCAACAATTGAGCATTCCAAATACCAACGATTTGCCCTACGATAAGTGGGTCATCAAATCTCACTATAAGGTGCCAGATAATTTGACTCAACTAACACAAACTTGCGATACCAAAAATAGCATGATTGTTGTTAAGCATAGATTAAGAATAGCAATTCAATTGAAGAACAAGGGAGGACATGTCAGTGAACTCAGAGCCAATTTGCCAATTTTTGTTTATATTAGTGCCAATGCCGGCCATGTCATTGGAAGACACTATGATGTTGATCCTCATTATGGCACTTTTAATGTAAACAAAAGTATCGATGACATTTTGTTCAAAAAAGATTCACATTATCCCTCCAAAGCTGAAACTCTGCAGATGGCCAGTCCTGAACTTTCTGCAAATGAAGAGGAAGATGATGAAAGTGAACTGGATGATAACGAATTAGATCGGGAAGAATCGGCCCCACCTTTGTATCATCAGCACATTTTTGACAAGATTTACGATATGAACTTGCCACAAACTCCCTTGGAGCAGTTGCGTACCCAAAGTGCCCAGGTATCTCCATTACCCTCGAATAATAATTCCAATGTTAATATCGCAGGATATTTTGACATTCCCACCTCCCTTGATGGGGCATTAAAATCGTCCATTGCATCACCAAAACCTACCTGTGGGATGAAATCACCTGTCTTGGATGTGAACACTTTATGCCGGGTTCCTTCGTACCATCAAGCTGTTGATGAAGATGACAGCGTTCTTGATGTTCAAGATGAGTTCGCACCTAGTTACTCTGGCAGGAATAGTAGTGAGGATATCTACAGTTCCCAGTCAGTTTTGACGGATGTAGACCCATCGTTGTCTAACGGGATTTCTCCCCAGATTTCGCGGCAAGTAAAGTCGGTGCCTCATTCTAGAACAGGTTCGTTTATCAAATTGGAGAAATACTCGCTGGAAATGGTACCGGGTGCCGGTGCTGGACACCATCGCCAGTTCAGCCGATTTTTCAACAACAAAAAGAAATAATGGATAGAACTTAGATAGACATTTTATGATATGTAGTTTTTCGCAGCCATTTGTAAACTTTTCTAGCACCAAACTCGACCAGGGTTGTAGTAAACAAAAGTACAGCAAAGAGCGATCTCTGTATGCCGATTGTGATGTAGAAATTAACTAGTAACGAATTGGAATTTGGAGAAGTCTTTTACTTGAAGTTTGGTCCGGTATCGTTTTCGTTTGTGTATTTGTACACATTTACATCTGGCATTCATAATTGTTCCACACTTTATAACCAAATTTACCTTTTCCTAGTTCAGTTGTAAGTATTAAGCCCTGAAAATACGGTTTTTCATACAAAGTCTCTATAAAATAGTTCTAATACCGTGGATGTAGAAAATGGTGAACTAGGAACACTTCTTTTGCAACCGTTGCACAAATTTAAGTCGCGAAATCCAAATCCAAACAGTTATACAAAACAAGGTTCTTTGCAATGACAAACGATCCCTTCAAATTGTATGAGAAGAAGTCGTTGCTGAATATACGACAAATGAAAACTTTGAGAAGGCTCAATTTCGCGAATTCATCCCTGGGTTTAGCGGGTCCATTGGTGGACATCAGCAACAGATATGATCTCCGTCGCAATAGAGTGAGCAAGACCAAGGGCCCAGAATCTACCATTGATCCTAAAAACATAGGTGCCAGTCTGAAGATTAAGGAAATCCATCTACGTTATGGGCGAAATATCGACCTTGTAGCACCAGGACGGGAAAAACTCTCGTCGTTGACGTCGTCACTCTATTCCAGAACTCGTACTAGCTTTAAGGAACTTGAGAAGGAGATAAGTCAGGCCTCAGAAAATGCATCACTGAAAAACATAGCAACCGTCCAGGTAGTTAGCAACATCAAAAGATACAATGAGTGGTTTAAATTCAATCGATTTGAGTACTACCAGCCTCAAAAAGATGGGATGGTGGCCAGTAAACCAGAAAACAAATTGCAAGAAGATATCCTTGGATCACTATACAAAGATAAACACTTTCACAATCAGGCAGTGAATGCAACTCATGTGGTTATACATGTCAATAACATTAGCAGATTTGCCACGGTTGCAAAGGTAAAAGACATCGAAAGTGGCCAGTACAAAACCGTATTGGCTCTCAAAGTTGATCCGCAAATAAGTCTCAATGAAAATGATAATGTATTTTTGGGGTATGGCTTTATCGAGCAAGAGATCGATGGCCAAATTGTGGAGGTTCACTCAAGATGGAAGATCGTGAGATGAGAAGTGCAGTTGCTAGTGAGGCTGGCTCTCACATAGGGAAATCTGAATTTGGCATAATATGTAAGTATCAACAGTTAGAAGAAATTTCAACTACTGTCTCGTACTTCAATAAATAACGAGGTCAGAAAGGATATAGCATGGGTTAGTTTATGTGAAAAAGCGATGAGCTAGTTAAAGAGTTGAATTGGGATTGGGGTTTAGTCTGCACTATCAGCTACTTTCCACCACTTCCTGTCGAAAAGAACAATGAGCGTGCACAGCCATTCTACAATCCCTCGATACATAGCATACATATTTTAGCAATGACACAACCATGGTCAGCTTTTATAATAGTGCCAAACATCCCATAATTGGCCATCAGCAAAGCCCCATCGCCAGACTCCGCCAATTTTGCGAAAAATGGAGGGTTGGCCGAGTGGTCTAAGGCGGTAGACTTAAGATCTACTGGACGTTGTCCGCGCGAGTTCGAACCTCGCATCCTTCACTATTTTTGGGATTTCAAAACCGATTTTTTTGCCTCACAAAAATCGGTTCATGACCACAAGACTCCCCGGTACCATCGTCGTCGTAGCCGGTCTTGTCTTGAAAACACCATCCTCGTCGTCCCGAGACCCGCCTGCCGTCGGTGCGACACTCTGTATCCAAAAAGAACGACATTTTCGTTGCTATTCCCGTCATATTCAGCACCACCAGAATCTTCCATTAGTCATCGACATTTCCACCAGTAGACAGTAGAGCGAAACGTGTTGACGATGGCTCCCACCGGTAGTTCGACGGAGTCCAGCGGAATGGAAGTGTACACGGGACCCAACTTGAATGTGACGTTGACGTGTCCGGACTGCAAGGTGTTCCCTCCCGACTTGATCGAGAGGTTTTCCGAAGGAGACATTGTGTGTGGAAGCTGTGGGTTGGTGTTGAGCGACAGGGTTGTGGATACGCGGTCGGAATGGAGAACATTCAGCAACGACGACCAGAATGGTGATGATCCCTCGCGTGTGGGGGACGCCGGGAACCCGTTGTTGGACACAGAGGACTTGTCGACGATGATCTCGTACGTGCCCGAAAATACCCGGGTAGGGCGGGAGTTGAACCGGGCCCAGTCCAAGTCGCTTGTCGACAAGAAGGACAATGCGTTAGCGGCGGCGTACGCCAAGATCTCGCAGATGTGCGATGGGTACCAACTTCCCAAGATTGTCCAGGACGCCGCCAAGGAGGTGTACAAGATGGTGCACGAGGAGAAGCCGTTGCGAGGCAAGTCACAGGAGTCGATCATGGCGGCGTCCATCTTTATCGGCTGTCGTAAGGCCAAGGTTGCCCGGTCGTTCAAGGAGATCTGGGCCTTGACCAACGTTCCCCGGAAGGAGATTGGCAAGGTGTTCAAGATCATGAACAAGATCATCCAGGAGAAGAACGCCGCCAACCCGAACGCGTTGATGTTCACCCAGGACAACATCCAGACCACCCAGACGTCGGCGGAGGATTTGATCCGCCGGTTTTGTTCGCATTTGGGGTTGAACACCCAGGTGACCAACGGGGCCGAGTACATTGCTCGACGGTGCAAGGAGGTTGGGGTGTTGGCGGGGCGTTCGCCCACCACCATTGCTGCTACGGTGATCTACATGGCCGCGATGTTGTTTGGAGGGGACTTGCCACCGTCCAAGATCTCGGAGAAGACGGGGGTCAGCGACGGGACCATCAAGACCTCCTACAAGGTGATGTATGAGGAGAAGGACCAGCTCATGGATCCTTACTGGATCGAGACGGGCAAGGTGAAGTTGGAGAACATCCCGCGCAGTTAGTTTTGGTTGGGATATGGAACTGTGGTTGGGAACAGTGGCTGGTAAATGTACTTGCTACAATATGGCACGAACGATGCCCGAGACGGCAAGGTGAAGTTGGAGAGCATCCCTTGCAGTTAGTATTGTTTGGGGATATGGAGCTGTGGTTGGGAACACGAAGCCGTTTCTTATGTACTTGCGAGAGTATGGCACTAACAATCCCCGAGACGGCAAGGTGAAGTTGGAGAACATCCCTGACAGTTAATTGTGTTTGGAGACACGAAGCCGTGGTTGATAAATGTACTTGCTACATTATGGCACTAACAATACCCTAGCACCACGACGGCTACAAAGCACCTCGCCGCAGGCCTTATGGCCACAATTGCCAGGCAACAGCGCAACCGGCTTTCACACCCCCCACTCGCGCCGCATATCCACCCATCGACAAACCCGTCACCACACAAAACTACCCCGTCCTCCCTGGCGACTTATAGAAGGCATATTTATTGATGTATATTTCGTACCGCGCGCTACCACATGCGCCGGGAAAAAAATGGCAATGGCTCCACATTTGCTCGTTCCCGAGCTTATCCTGGTTGTTCTACCACTCCACCACTCCACCACTTCACCATGGTTGTGACATTGATAAGGAGGCTCGCGACGGCGAGCAGGACGCCGGCCCGGCTCCAGGACGTGGTCATCATCGGCGGCGGCCCCGCGGGGTTGTCGTTGCTCGCGGCCCTCAAGACGTCCCCCGTGACCAGCCACTTGACGTGCACCTTGGTGGAAGCGTCGAGCCTCGACCCCGTGCGGCGGTTCTACCAGGACCCTCCCGCCGACTACACCAACCGCGTGGTGTCGCTCACGCCCAAGTCGGTGGAGTTCATGCAGAACCGCATCGGCAGTTGGCCCTACATCCACGAGGACAGGGTCAAGTTCTACGACGGCATCGTGGCCTACGACGGCCAGAACCCCGATTCCCGCATCGAGTTCGACTCCACCACCATCGGCGAGCCGTCGTTGGCGGCCATGTGCGAGAACATCAACATCCAGAGCTCGTTGTTGGCCAAGGTCGACAGCCTCGACGTGGCCGAGTCCACCACCGTGCTCGACAACACCAAGGTGGTGGACATTGTTGCTGCCCACGACCCCGACGTCGACAACCACGACTTGAACCAGGCAGACCCCGCCGAGGCCAGCACCGGCCTCGACTGGCCCACCCTCAAGCTCTCCAACGGCGACAGCATCCAGGCGCGGTTGTTGGTGGGCGCCGACGGCTACAACTCCCCCGTGCGCAAATACGCCCACATCGAGTCCCGCGGGTGGCAGTACAACCGGTTCGGGGTGGTGGCCACCGTCAAGATGCAGTATGAGGACTTCCGCAGCTTGGGATGGCAGCGGTTCTTGACAACGGGGCCGCTCGCCATCTTGCCGTTGTCGGAGGACAACGCCACCATCGTGTGGTCGAGCACCCCGGAGTTGTCGGAGCTTTTGCTCAAGGTGCACGACGACATCTTCCCCACCTTGGTCACGGCGGGCATGGTGCTCGACGAGATCGACTTGAACTACATCTACCTGGTGTTGCGCAAGGACCCCCACGACTTCTCGGTGGTGGACGAAATCCAGTGGCGCATGTCCAAGTTCACCACCGAAGAGTTGGAAGAAAAGTACCCTTTGCCTGTGACTGCCTTGGTCCAGGGGTCACGGGCGCGGTTCCCCTTGAAGTTGTCGCACGCCGACACCTACGTGGCGCCTCGGGTGGCCCTTGTGGGCGACGCTGCCCACACCATCCATCCGTTGGCAGGCCAGGGGCTCAACATGGGCCAGTCGGACGTGGCGGCATTGACGCAGGCGCTCGAGACGGGCATGCTGCGCGGGTTGGACATTGGCTCCACCCTCGTGCTCGAGCAGTACGTGGCCAACGCTTGGCCCATGAACCATGCCATCTTGGGGGCGTGTGACAAGTTGCACAAGGTGTTTTCCACCGACTTTGCTCCCTTGGTGTGGGCCCGCGGCGTTGGCATGCGCTCCCTCAACATGCTTGGTCCCGTCAAGGACTTGATGATGTCCACCATCAGCAGCAGATAACCGATTTTGTATATACGAGCTTATGACATATTTTTTAATCCCGCCATTCGATGGGAAAAATGCCATTTCCGGTATAAAATATTTTTGCAGTAATTGCGCCGTAATTGCGCTGTAATTGCGCAGTGTAGGAGCACCATCACCATCGTCGTCTTTCTTGCTCGTGCGTGGTCATGGCGATGTTGCGATCGGCAAGTACATCTCCGATGCAGGCGGCCCCGGGCGTGCGCCGCCTTGTTGCATGTGGCACCGGGACCAGATGGTCATCGACGGTGCCGGCCCCCGTCATTAACGGCAAGTTCCGGTTGTTGCGGGACAACTACCGGGTTCCCGGATATCCGGTGGTGCTCTGCCATGGTTTCTCCGGTTTCGACAAGTTGACGGTGGTTCCACGACCGTCGTTCTCCGGAGTGTCCAATGGTAGCACCCACAACCCCAGTCACAAGGTTGGCCAGGCGGTGGAGAGAGGGTTGGTGGAGTTTGACTACTGGCGGGGCATCGAGGACGCCTTCACCAAGCTTGGCGCCACTGTGCTCATCGGCAAGGTGCCGGCCTTTGGCGACATCGAAAGCAGGGCTGCCCATTTGGACCGCTTCATCGACAGCCAGTGCCAGCAGTTGCGGCTCACGGACTCCAAGTCCACCGTCTACCATTCCCACGGCAGCGAGGACCACCGCACGTTAGCTCACCGCAACCAGCCCATCAAGGTCAACCTCATCAGCCACTCGATGGGGGGGCTCGACAGCAGGTACTTGATTTCCAAGATCCAGGACCAGCAACGGCACTACCAGGTGGCATCGTTGACCACCATCTCTACACCTCATCACGGGTCTGAGTGTGCTGACTTTCTTGTGCACCTTGCAGGGACCAATCCGGTTCTCAAGCTGGTGGTACCCCGGTCGGTTTACGAGATGACCACTGAGAATATGGCCCGGTTCAACGAAAAGGTTGTAGACGACCCTGCCGTGCAGTATTTCTCGTACGGAGCCCGGTTCCGTCCTCGATGGTTCAATTTGTTCAACGTCACCTGGCACATTATGAAGCACCAAATACGGGTCAATAGGAAACAGGGCCGGTGTCATGAGAATTGTAGCGACGACAACGATGGCTTGGTCAGTGTCGATAGCGCAAAATGGGGCCAATACTTGGGCACCCTCGAGCAAGTGGACCACTTGGACTTGATCAACTGGACAAACAAAGCTCGTACCGTCGTCGACAAGGTAATGTTTGCCCATCAATCCCAGTTCAACCCCATTGCCTTGTACTTAGATATTGCCGATACTTTGGCAAAAAAGGACTTCTAAAACCAACAATATGTATATTCTGAGAAACAAGGTGCCACTATGGAAATTATCATTATATCATCTAATCGTAAATCAATAGCATCAATGCTAAAAGAACTCTTGACGTCCATTATTCATGTAGTAGCAACGTCGCAGTAGCAACCCGTGTCATGGCCCATTACTCGTCCACGGTAATTACCTTGGTGACGGAAAACTCGTCAATCCCCCACGAGCTGTTAAACTTTCCAACACCACTGGATTTGAATCCTCCATGGGGGAGCGTAGGCTCGTCATGCACAGTTGAATGGTTGATATGCACCCCACCGGCCTCGATCTGCTTGGCCAACTTGATGGCGGCAATATGGTTGGTTGACCACACCGAAGCCTTCAATCCGGAATCCAGCTCATTAACAGTCTGCAACACGTTATTCACGTCCGAGAACTTCTTAATGACCACCACAGGGCCAAAACTCTCGATCTCATCAATGTCCATTGTCTCATCCACGTTCTCCAATACTATTGGCGTGATGACGTTCTCCTTTCTTATGCGTTCCAACGAGTAGTCGCCAACCAAAACATTGGCGCCTTTAGCCAAGGCATCGTCCACTAACTCGGTGACTTTGTCTCGTCCAATGGTGTCTCTCTGGGCAATCTGGTAGTCAGGATCGGTTGCTAATGCCTTCGATGCTTTCACCAACTGCTGACTGAACTGGTCATATATTACTTCATGTACATACACCTTGTCGGTGCTCATGCAAATCTGACCCATGTGTGACCATGAACTCCAGAGGATATTTGCTGCCGCCTTTTCAACATCTGCATCGGCACACACGATGGAGACGTTCTTACCTCCAAGTTCCAAGAGGTACGGCACAAAGTATTTGGCAGCAGTGACAGCCACTTTTGCACCAACAGCAGTCGACCCCGTGAAATTGACCTTCCTGATGATTTTCGTCTTGAGCAACTCGTCGACAAAAACTGGATTATCTTCTGGCTTGACGTGGACCAACTGAAGCGCGTTAGCAGGTACCCCAGCATCAAGAAAGCATTTCACGAGATAGTACGCCGACAATGGAGCCTTCTCTGACGACTTGACAACGACAGAGCATCCTGCGGCAAGAGGAGCCAAAATACTTCTTCCTGCCAACAACACGGGGGCGTTCCATGGAGAGATCGACAACACGGGCCCAATGGGCTGTTTGTAGGTCAACGCCAAGTTGGTGACAGCCGACTTCAAGATCTTGCCATGGGGGCTCGAAAGCTGGCTCGCGTACTCGTTCAACTGGCCAATAACTCCGTCGACATTGAAGTTAGCAAACCACTGAGGGCCGCCGATATCGAGGTGGGCCTGAACAAGCTGGTCGCGGCTCTGGGTCAACAACGCCACTGCTCGCGCAAACACCGCCGCCTTGTCCTCTAACGACGTTTCTGACCACTCTTTGAACCCGCGTCTACTGCTCATGGCGAGCTTTCTGATTTCGCCCTTGTCTGTGGCCGGGAAGAACGCACAGTCGTACAACTTGTCGTTGGGATCATGGTGGGCATGCACCGGAAATGTATTACGGTGGGAAACGTCGTTTCCTGCCAAGATATAGGGAACCACAGTCATTTGCTTACGGGTATTGCTGTCCGTAATGTACTTGGTGCAATTCTGGTCCCTATTTAAACAAAATACCCCTCAAGTTCAACCTGTTTTGGTGGCGACCATACGGTTAAAGATATTTCCTGATTATAAATTATTAGATTCCGGTCCGAGATCATATTTCCGCATCCGTGAAAAAATATATACGAGCAGGGGTACAGGTGGGTGCCGGAAAAGCCTAGATGAGCGCTGCAAGTGCTTGTGAGCACTGGCGACAAAAGTCCAACACCGAGTCCATGCCTTCTGCTAACACCTCTGTCTTTTCTCCGTTTATACGATCGATGATGTTGGTCTTTGCAAACTCACACCGATAAACTTCATTCATGAGCCAGTTTTTCCATTCGGCCATACCAATCTCTTTCTCCATGTTGTTGAGCATGGTCAACTTGACCAAGAGCTCGTGACGCTTGACCCCAATCTCGTGGAAACTGGTCTTGAGCAGCTTGGCCACCTCTCGGGTGTAGGGATCAAAATAGTCCTGGTTCCAGTAGGTGTCCTGGTGGTAATTCAACACAAATGACTTGTGCCTAAACATTTCGTACGCCCGCGACGGCTCCACCGGGAGGGTGGCGTTCTTGCTGGAAATCAATTCCTCGATATCCTTCAAATGCACTGACCTCTGTAACATCATTGGGTCTTTCTTTAGGTACTCGTATGCCAAATTATTGGCTCGCCTCACAGTCCAGTAGCTGGTGGCTGTCTTTCCCATCAAAAAGAGGTTGATCCCCGATAACACAATAATAATGAACACCAACATTTGATTCATGTGTATGCTCTGCAAAATCGCCACTATCAAGCGCAAAATCACTTTTATCAACCAGGTAGCAACCTCAATGGTCTTGTTCTTGATCTTCTCTATCCCAAGCTTAGTCACATATAAAAACCCAAATTTAACCACTGGAATGGGGGTGTCTTCCTCGGGTTGATCAGTATGACTTAGCTTGCCGTACAAGTAGATGGATTTGACAACCATTCCATGTGCTCCCACTTCTCGCACCACTCCTCGAAGCCTTCTATCAAGCTTCTTTATCTGACTCACGTCCACGGTGTAACTTAATAATCGTATCAAATAATTGAATGGAGAATAGTTATCAAAGAGCACCTGTGAATAGAACACCACCTTCGACTTCTTACCTGCAACCCCGACTATCGCCACTTTATATACCAGGGTGAACTTTGATCCAATAAAGAATTGAAATTTTGATTTCGTATGAGTGAAGCAATAATATGCATTGTCTTCCATGTGGCTGATAGCCTGTTCTATGTGAATATCGCATCTTCTTTTGTCATACGTTGCCGGGACATTGATCTTTCTGTAAAGGGTGCCATCTGCCGCTGTTCTCCATGGTTTGCGAATAAAAAATTCTAAGGTGGTAAATGCTGATTGATCCTTAAATAACACTGAATTGTCCCCTAAAAGAGCATGGAACAATGCCTTTGGAGGCAAGTCATAGGTCTTTTCGTATAAAAATACATGATCTTGGTGAAAATCGACCTGATGCATTACCGAATTATCTTTATCACTGGGAAAGAATGACAGTGTCTCTCCTGACTCCAACATTTTGTCACTAGCTAGCTTTTTATTGCTAAGTCCCTTGGAGAGTTCTAAAATCATCTTTTGCTGCTGCTGATCTTGTTGTTCCACAGAAACTAATCTTTCGATACTATTCAAGTCTTTTAGTACTTCCTTGAGTGATTTAGGTTTATCACTGGCAATATTATTAATGAGATACACCAACTTCTTTTTTATTAATTTCCCATCATCCAAGAAGAGCTTCATTTTGATCATACCGTCCACGTTGTAAATCTTCAATAAATCATATTGCTTTTGAGCGGTGCAATCAACAGAGACCAATTGCCCTAAAAAGACTTTGAATAGAGCAACGAATCCCAACGCCTGCATGTAAAAGTATATGTGCTGAGAGGTAATAAAGCATCTTCCACTCAATTCTTGTTTTGAATTCGGAGACCAGATGCAACTGTATGAAGTAACACAGTACTCACCTGGTTCAATTGCAGTTTCAAAAAGAGCCCTCATTTGTATATCAAGGCTAACTAATTCATTAGGGTAATCGGGAGGATAAAATAGTCCCTTTCCCATGTGGTCTTCTTGAAATTTTATCATCTCTAAGTCAGGTTCACAATGATAATGACTGCCGGAAGAAGAAGGTCGGTCTTTTTCGGTGTCATGAAGATAATAAATACCCCAGTTTACCGATCCCCAGATGTTGGCTGTTAATGCAGTTGGTAGTGCAGTAGCCGAAGTAAGACTATAGGCAATGATTGAAGTTTTGGTATTGTCAGTAATAAATGGAAAATGAAGCTGAGGTATTTGAAAGTAAAGGTATTTTTGGAAATATCTCTCATTCTTTTCAATGTGAGAAGATAGCCTGCTAGAAGTTATTAGTTGGCCAGCAGCATTCATAATTCTAGTATTCGTTAATTCTTTATCCATAGTAGAATTGACAGTTGAAGCAAACTCGGATATTATTGGTGGGTACCTGCCTGATGCAATTTTGAATAGTTCGTCATCTTCAGAAACATTTGTAAGTATTCGATTTTTCTCGTTTTCAAATACTTTCAACCACGATTTCAATTCAATAAGTGACTCGGCCTGGAAAACAACTGTAAGCTCACTAGTTCGAATCTCAAAGCAAAATCTACGATCCTCATTTGGAGAATATTTCACATTGCATAGCAAGACTCCCAATTTATCGGATTCTTGTACAAAAGTCTGGGAGGGGCTCAAAACAAGAAGACCAAAAATTCCCCCTTTGATAAATGCCCATCTTCGCATCCATACTGGCTTTGACGATTTTTCTGACCAGGTCTTCATGTATAAGTATCCATGTTTTTCTGTTCCCTTTTCATCGATTTCGTCGAGAGTTCTGGAATTGATTAGCGATGCTTTATAATCATTTGCATTGCTCGATGGTTCAAACTGTAAGTGACAGCCCTCTTCCACTTGGTTCCGGGCGCTCATCATTTCTGCAGAAAGCTTTTCGATCGCAATGCTGTATGAATCATTCCAGCTCTGGATCTTTTGGATTTTTTGCCACTGCTCTCTGAATGCATTATCGGGATGATCAGATCCATATGCATTCCATCGGTTTCTCCATAATTCCGTACTCAACTTGACCAACACCTTGTCGAGCAAGTTGCCTATGCGTTGTAGTTCGATAACCAAGTCTAATGAAGCATTGACGTATTCTTTACGTACCTGGTACAATTGACGAGCGTCTTCCATAACTATTGCCGATTCTTTCGATTTGGAAGTGGACATGTAGATGTTCAAATATTTGTCATGCTTGGCCTGGCAAGACTCGTATCGTTGTCTCAACTGCTTATACTGAGCAACTGCTTTCTTAACAATATTGTTGATGTTCTCAATGGTGTACGGATTGACGGTAATTGCCTGCAAACTCACCCCCCAAAGTCGTTTAAGCCCTTCCAAGGTGGTGTGAAGGGACTGCACCGTATACTCCTGGTCTATCAACCCTTCCTGAAGAAATGTTGGCACCAAGTGCTCGAGAAATGAATTGCAGAATGACTGGAGTTCCTTAACGTAGCGAGGAATCTTCTTCACTGAGCTCACGAGGGCCATCAACCATTTCTCAATGTTATCAAATTGGATGTCTAGATGGTTGACACTGGCACGAAATGACGGGCTATCCAACGCTGCCTCCTTGAATGTCACCGAAATCACTTTGAACTGCCTTGTTAGTTCTGATTTGGTTGGTCCTGCCCCGCCTGAACGGACATGGGTTCCGTTTTCTCTGGCGTTTCGGGGCACCCTTTGAGTGGACGAGATGGAATCTGACACTCGAATGGGCGCAGAGCCGACAATGGACGACGAAGTCAGCATCTCACCTGATCAAATGGTGATCTGTGGTGGCTCTTGTGGGAGAATTGCCGAGTTCTGCAGCACATGAAGATAAAAGTTAACTCATTTTGAGTTCATGTTCGCTCCACCAGCGCTACCAATGTCGGTGCTACCAGCTGTCAACGGATATAACCTATTTCATCCGACTATACAAAATTACACGTATTCCCGTACACCTAATGTACACTATATTAATATGGTGAAAAGTAAAGTAAGAACTAAAAAGAAAACAAAGCCTTCTACTTCTTTTTGGGCTTGTATATGCTGACATGAGTGTTGGCGGGGAACCGATGCACTCCCACTGTCTGTTTTGTTTTGTATGATTGTTGAATCTTTTTGGCATCCCGCGATGGATCATATTCCAAAATGGGCCCAAATTTGATTTCCTTAGGACGTATGTTTTCCTTATTTGTACCCGAACCCGCAATGACTCCAACCTTTTGTCCTTGAACTATCAGACCACCATTGATACCATTGTTTATTTGAAAATGGGTCTGGCCGGCAGGAGCAGAGCTAGTCATGAAGTGATCATTTGCAACTAAGAATTGATTTTGCAGTGATTGGAGAGCCTGTTGGAAGTTTTGATGATTAATCTGGGCTTGAGTAATTGTGGAATTACTTTGTGGACCATTAGCTTGTTGCTGAAGAATAACTCCTTGCAGTGCCACTTCCATACCTCCATATTTCAAATACGGCTCCTGTAATGTTTGCGATATGTTGCCGGTGGGTAGCCCACCATTGTTGGCCATCATTTGCTGCTGAAGCAGCGCCTGGAACTGCTGCTGCTGCGGAGCTTGTGGTAACGGCTGCTGCTGAGCTTGTGGTTGCAATGGTGGTTGGTTTTGTACAAGCAAAAGTTGTTCCTGTGGTAAGGGATCCTGGCCAGTAGATTGCGCTTGTTGCATCTGATTTTGCAACTGCTGCTGATGTTGCTGACGTAGAAACTGAAACTGCCGTTCCTGTTGCAATTTCTGCTGTTGTACTTGAAGCTGTTTTTGGGTGGTGGCAAAAAATGACTTTTGGCCAGCTTGATATTCACTCAAGTTTGCGTTGAGTGTGGTTTGCAGTTTGGAGGTTTGTTGATTCACCATTGGCAAACCAGCGTTTGTAATAAATGGGGTCGATGTAGCGGAAAATGAACTACTGCTGTGGACAATAGTTTGTGCATTTAATTCAGGAGAGCCAGACACACTCATCATTCTTTTATATTGCTTGATATTGCTTGTCGATTGCGAATGTGCCAAAGGAGGTTGTTGTCTCTGGAGCATAGAATGTTGTGGCATACTTTGAGGCATATTTGGGGGCATCTGATTGTTTTGTATTTGCTTTCTCAATTGTTCTTGTTGCTTAAGAAGATTGTTATTAAACTGATGAACAATCTCAGCATTATATATGGGGGCAGTCAATGGGCCAGCATTTATGCCAGAGTGGGTATTTGCCTTGTTAATGTCAATCTTTAGATTTGATTTACTAGGTGTGTTTTCAACCACGGTTTGTCCTTCATCTTTCACCGGAGTGACCTTATAAGGAGAAGAATCGGCAACCACAGTCTCGTTATCATCTGATTCAAGTCCCTGCTCTCCAAATTCATTCCTCAATAGATTGTCCTTTTCGGAATGTTCATTGTTTGTGGCAATTTCTATGTATGTGCCAGGAGAATTAGAACCCATGTTCATTTCGTGGACAATATAAGCATGAATTTTTGAACGTTGGGGATCAAAGTTGGTGGTAAAGGAAGAATTTTTGTACAATACTTGAACAATTTTTAAGTTGTCCTCTGGCACAATCGTGGAAGATCCATTTATGAAGTAGCCTAAGTATCCAGCAAAAAAGCTCTTTATAAATGGAACTTGAATAATATAGGTGTTGCCAGATTCGTCATAGTATCCATTCACCATATCCACTACATTCAAAAGCCTGGTTTTACCGTTATTCTTGAATACTTCAATATGACTATACCAATTCAACATTGTATTTTTGGGTTCATCGCTTGAGGCTTCAATGTGTAAAAATGATTCAAATTGGCCATTTAATAGATTCAATAGGGAATGATTTTGCGGGGCAAATGGGGATATTGGCGTAGAAGTAGATATCAGGTGCTTAAAGTTGATGTCCAAGTTATGATTTATTTTCCAAACTGCAACCTTGCTTTGGTTAAGTTTATCAGCAAGTGTTGAATCCAAAATGTATTGTGATATGAAAGTGTCCAAATTGATCAAGTTGGTTTTGTTTGGTTTCAAAGAGCTAAATGCATGATTTTCAGTCACATTGAAGCTATTTTTGTAGCCAAGTTTGAACTCTCGCAATTGTAAATGGTAATCCAGATTATCCATGGTAAACTCATCTTCCGGAGAAGATGAGAGTAAGTTGTCCAACTCACGATCTATAATTTCATTAGTCCTTACTGAATCTGCCGAGTTGTCGATACTCCTTGCAGATGTGACCAAAGCATCCAAAGGGGTTTGAACCAAGTGATCAATCTCGTCCTGTACTGGTGCGGACATGGGGGTCTTTGTCGATCTGTCCCCTTTGTCTACCATCTTGAGCTTGGACAAGCGAAATAGTCTTGACGATATTTGTTTGGATGTTCTCAATATTCCTGTCTTGTTCAAAATCATTCTCGAAAGTACTTTGTTCTGGGAAGTCCTTTTAAAGGTGGACGAACTTTCGTGGTCAGGGAGGCTATTGCGATATTTGACGTATTTGGCGTATGATCTGATCAAGGCATCATCTAGTTCAGGATACCATACCCTATCCTCGGAAGGTTGTGGGTAGGAGGGGGTACCAGCGCTGGATTTTGTACGTTCCCGATGGGCAATGGGTGAATCCATGGTGCAGTCGATCTGAGATGCCACTGAACAGTTGGGGGAATCATTGGCAAGAGACAATTTCCTTCTCTTTGATGATCTGGCCGAAGCGTCGCCGTCGCGAGTGGGAGATTGTTTTCGTGAAGGCGTTATATTGCTTATCTTGTTGGAAACGAGGGTGGGGGCAGACGCCAATGACGGTGAAGGGTGGTTGTTCTCTTGGGATTCGATTACCGGTGATGCCTTGATGGCAAGGATGAGCTTGTTTGGGGTAAGAAAGGTGTTTGCGTCGGGTTTGGAGTCGTTTTCCTCGTAGATCGACGTCAAGTTGGAGATGGTGTGGTTGGCGGTGGTGGTTTCGTTGGCAAGGGAAGACCAGATGTCGTCTTCCTGGGTGGAGTTGATGTCGGAAACGTCCTTGGAGGAGTCGTCGACCATGTCCTTGGTCAAGGAGTCAAAAAACTTGGCGTACTTATCGGGCTTCTTGCCCGTGGAAGGCGGTGATTTGGAAGATTCGCCCGAGCGCTTGCCCATTACACGAGACAAGTTGGAGGCTACGGCCGCAAACTTGTGCGGCGACACCCCCATGGGCGACTGGAAGTTAAAGGAAGGCAGGAAGGACAACCCAAACGTGAACGAGGGGGTGATGGTGGAGCGGCCTATGCTGCGGCCCGGGGTCGCGAGGTTGGACTTGGGTCGCGGGGTATGCGGGAGCGGCGGGAGCACCGTGTCGTGGTGGTCCTGGCTCGACATGGTGGCACTGGCAAACTATGGGTACTGGGAACCAGCACGTGAGCGATCTACGCCAGACTGGAAGCAGGACGGGTGCACACGAGGACGGCCACAACGGTTATGGCGACGGGAAGCACGACGATAGTCAGCAGGCACCACAACTACGTCGAACGAAGCAACACTGGCGAGGGTAATAAGAAAAGACGGTTGTTTCCAACGGTGTTGTGATTTACTGACTCCTGCCTGAAAGCAATTTCCCCAGACACGAAAAGCAAAAATGGAAAATTCGTGTTGTTTTTGCGGTGTTTTTAGGGCGACGCGGTTTTCGATTTTGGCGACTGGCGTGGATTTCAGGTGCAGGGCGAGGGGTTCCGGGGTGCGCGCGACTTGGCGGTTGATCAAGGTTGCTGTTGGTGCGATGGTGAGCGCGCGCGAGTGCACGGCCCGGTATCCGTCCGTAGAGCTCGAGTTCCGTGATGGTGCCTCGCGGTACGGGGACGGCGCCGGCGGTGTTTTTCGCGACATTCCTGCCACTGCTACGAGACCGTTCGCCGGAAAAGGGAATTTCCAGTGCGAGGCTACCATGTGCGACGGGTTAGAGCTTACCTATACGCAATCAATGTCGGTTGTCGAGACAACGGCACCGAGGGCACGGCCTATATGGTGCACGAGGGCCAGACACAACCCCGGGCACATTATCTCGTATTTCTCCATGTCCTGCTGCAACCGGTGCGCGAGGTGGTGGGTGCGGGGGCTGGTGCCCATCGCCTGGAGGCTGGCGAACAATAGCTGCCGGTAATTGTCGCCATCTCCGGGGTCCAAGTGTAGTTCTGGGTCGGGGGTCGGATCCTGCACCTCGGACTCTGTGCCCACACTGTCAAACTCCCACGGCATCGACTCCCCTAGACGGCGACACCCTCTTGCCAGGGAAGACTGACTCTTCTTCAACACAATCAAGTTCACCAACGTACTCTGGGCATTGTGAGAGGAGGCGAGGTTTTTGGTGATGAAGTGATGATGAAGCAACTTGTTGGAGCTGGGTCGCCTGTTGGGGTCCTTGGCAAGGCAGTACCGGACAAAATCCTTGATGTTGTCACTGTAGTCGCCCATGAGGACCGGAGGACGGCTATGAACCAACTCAAACATAACTCTGTCGAGGTGATAATAGCTAAACGGACTTTTGCCCGTTACTAGCTCGATTGTTGTGATACCGGTAGACCAAATGTCTACCTTCTCATCGTATCCACCTTGGCCACTGTCCACATTGATGACCACCTCCGGTGCCATCCAGTATGGCGTTCCGGCAAAACTATCTCTCTTGATATGGGTCGTTGTCAACTCCCCGCTGACCCCAAAATCCCCTAATTTCACTTCCGCCTTTTCCGTCAAGAGAATGTTGGCCAGCTTGATATCTCGATGAACCGTATTCTCACCGTGCAAATACACCAACCCGTGAAGCACGCCCCGGATTAAGAAACTAACCACCTCTTCGCCAAACTTGTTAAAGTACCGAAGCAAATCAGCACAAGATCCCCCTCCACAAAATTCCATCACAATGTACATAGTTGAATCTCGCATGAAATTCTCGTAGTATTCAATCACAAATGGGTGTTTCATTTTGGACAAAAGCCGGATCTCCTTAATCACTGTCTTCAAGTGGTTGATTGAATCATCGAGATTGATGGCTTTTATGGCAACTGTATTTCCCGTTATCTGGTTTTCTGCTAGGTACACGGTGGCAAACCCTCCTCTCCCGATACATTTGTGCATCGTATATTTGTTAGTGACTTGCTTACGATGTCCTTCATTGCAAAATGACATTCTTCGACATTCATTCAACAAGCTTGTCCACAAATTTCTTGATATAGATAGCAATTGGTGCACTATACGTATATCACTTGATGTTGGTGTCTACTATTTGTGTCTACCGTATGTTCTTTTGAAATTGGGTGCAAAATTTATTTCCTGATTTTGTATCCAAATCTGCACTCAATAGAAAAACTGCATAACTAAAATGCTATATATCTGCATCTATAAAACTACCTTATTATGGTGTGAGTAATCCCCCACTCAATTTTAAATTCCTTATTTTCCAATATTCAATAGCATCATCAGTCAAACCCAAATCCTCACTCAATTCATGAATGTCATTTACTTTACATCCATTCAAAATCAACAATTCCGATATTATAAACAATTTTTTTGAACTAGTGAGAATCAAGCTTTCGTCAGTTATCTCTATAAACTTTCTCAAAGAGTATTCAAATAGCGATATGACTTGATATTCATTTTTGTTGGGAATATTTATTTGAATGTTTATGTTGATATCGCCCCCACAAAGAATATATTTCAAAACATCTTCAATGTTTATCTTTTGAATAGCCTTGATCAACTGATTGTTAATGTCAGGAATTATTGACTTGTATTTCTTTAACAAGTACTTGTTTTTAACAAATTTCAATCTTTCTTCGTTGGTAGCATTGGGCTTGATCTTATCATGAGCATTCAAATTTTCTTCTAAAAATGAATTCACTTGTCGATTATTAATATAGTTCAACAATAACTCCACTTCATTCTCAAATTTATCAAGCTTAAGCGACCTGATCCGAGTGATATGTGAACCAATGTTTCGATGAGCGGAGGCACATTGCATACAGAAACATGCAAGGGTATTAATTGACACCCATTCCACATTCTCTGTTGACCCACAATCCAAACACATTTGATTATCACTATTAGGAATCGACTTCACCATTTGCAAGTAATCCTTCTCTGGAACAACTGGTTGTCGTGAGGTTATTGATATGGGTGACACAGATCTATCTTTTGACTGACCTGGTATAACTGGTCTCTCTGCCAAATCGGTAATAAGTCGACTCAAGTTTTTTCTTTTGTCACCACTAAATCCATGTTTCTTACCATAATTTTCTTGCAATCTCTCTGTATTGACAACTTGGCCGGCGTTGTACAAAGATCTCATCCATTTATTTCTATCGTCATCATTAATTGCCTGGAATACATGTTTATTGCCACGAGAAGTCATGATTTCAAAACAGTATTGTCTTTTGTCGTATGTCACTGCTTTTACATTAGAAAGTGCAATCTCAATAGGCTTATTAATAGGGGTTTTACCTTTTCGCCAATCAGCGTATTCAATTAATTGTCCTTTGCTCAAAACAACCCACTCCTTGTGCCATCCTTGTTTACCTTGTCCCCCCAATGTAAATAAAATACCAGACATTTCTGTTTCATCATCACCGATGTTGGAAATTGATTCATTTGGTGGTTGTGTATCTGAAAAAATCAAATCTAAATTATCCTGAGTTATAATAAACTCATCGATGCTGGTAGAGATGGAGCTATCTTTTGAAATAGCAGAAGATGCAGCGGGTGACAATTTGTGATTAAGCTTGTTATATCTTATTAAATGAGTCAACTCTTCATTACTTTGACAGGCTTCAATCATTTGCCGAAATTGATACTTCTCACTATTAAACCTTAATAGTGCAAGTAAATAAATTTTGTAATTATCACCAATTAAATTTTGGCTCAATTTGATATCTTTAAATAATTTAAAGTCTAGTAACTTTGGATGACAGCTATCATATTGAAGATTAATAAACTTGAACAAGTCTTCCCATAATTCATTCACATATTGGTTATTCCAGATCTTGTTCAAATGATTCAAATAATCAAACTTAGAAAGTTCAAATGCCTTTCTTTTGAGTAATAATTTCAGCTCTGGTCTCTCCTTTTCATTGGAAAGATACTTGTTAAGCCAACTATAATACTCCTTGGAATCACTTTCAAATTGTTTTTTTCTTTGGAGTAACTCATTTTGTCCTGCTGTCAGTGTCGTTGCTTGCAGAGAACTAGTGCTAGTACCGCCCTCACCGAGCAGATTGCTTGATATATTGTTCAATATCTTCAATATCAACTTATTATCAACGACTTCTCTCAAGAAAAATTTCATATTCTTTTCAAAAGGTTCGAAAATTGATCTGAAAACGGTTTCGAAATCTTGGGCAAACCCAAAATCTTTCAATAAGGAGTAGTATTTCAAGTCCACCAAAGAGTTAAAACTATCAATAACCTTTGCCTTCGTGCTTGATATCCTTTTCAACGACAATTCGAGATTGCGAAACTCTTCAACAAGAGCGGCATAAACTTTGTTTGCATGAGGTAAAAGTGTCTCGTAGTCTGTCAAAACCTTTCTGAACTCGGGACCATCTTCTATGTTGAAGTTAAATTCGCGCTTGAAATCACCCAAGTTAAATAACTTAGATTCAGGAGACCTTGATTCTAACGGTTGGCCCTTTGTGGTCATCAATTGAGACGATACATTATTAGCTGGCGTCTGGGGTATAAATTTGTCAATCCAAATACTGAAGTCTAAAAGATAAGTATAATCGTTTGTGTTTGCATTATGCTCCCACAAAGATATAGTAAGTCGGGCGTCATTTACTGTTGACTTTTCGTAAAAATCATTGATTATCAATTTTTGGGGATCACTATTGTGGGGATCAATGGGCAAATTCTTGTACTCCAACTTGGACACCTCAATTGTGCCTTCAATGGGAGCGTCTTCATACAATTGGTGCTTGAGACTCTGCATGGACGAAGTCCCACTTGATTTAACAATGATCAACGATTTGTGGGCAAACCCCTCCGATGGTCGGATGGATACATTGAGTTTTAGTCGGCAGTATTCTGGGTCTATACGAATCAACAACGGCCATTGGTCCTCCTCTTTATTGGGGTTCTCGATATAACTGAAGGGGTCCTCAATTGGATGTTTTGTATCGGTGGCTATCTTGGAAACAGATTTTAGATGCTTTATACCATCTAATTGTGCAATGATGCGGGATGTGTCACTTTCATTGGTAAGCACCAACTTATTTAAGGACACAGGGGTGTTTGCAGCCTCGCTATACGGAAAGCTGCTTCTATATAGCCAGTCCATTGCTGCTATATATATAACTTCGTGTTATCGCAATTAGCTAATATTCACTGGTTAATTGATAAAAAATGACTCTGTTATGTGAATTGCTATCAAAAAAAGTGCAACAATCAACACTAAAAAAATGAACCCAGTTTACGAGCACACAAACACAGAACCATCTGATCATATGTGGATCGGTTCAAATGTAGATTGCATTTACAACTGGCAAAAAATGCGATTTCTGTGGATCGAACACAGGACCTTCAGATTAACTGTGACTGAATCTCTTCAGTCTGACGCTCTCCCAACTGAGCTAAAACCGCAAAGAACCCACGGCGGGAGTCGAACCCGCAATCTTTTGATTAGAAGTCAAACGCGTTAACCATTACGCTACGCAGGCGATTTCTGAAAGTCGATGACATCGATTTCCATAAGTAGTTTATACTAAAGTTAAAGTTCCTATAATAGTTTTCATTTAGCAGATGGATTACTAACTATTGTTGAGGTATATTTAGTATTTTGTTAATATCGTTGGTTATCATTCTGAATATTTCACAATTCACTCCGGGGACAGCCAAATAGTTATTAAAACAAAACGGAAAGGTCAGCGATGATGCAACTCAACTGATTTAGATCTGTGGTCTGGCTTTGACATTGTAGACCTATTGTTCATTGTTCATGGTAGTTTGGGAAGAGGAACCAGTGGCAGATCAGTTACGAAATTTTACAATCGTCAAGTCCTGGAAAATACTGATGCAGCATTATCAGAGTACTACTTTGTTGGTTTAACTTGGCTTGAAGGGAATGTTTTAAAATAGAGTTCCAAAAGCTTTCAATGGTTTATAACGGCTAAAGAATTATACAATACTCTGGAAAATGGATAATATTGAATTTTCAGTAGATTGGATTCTATTAAAATTCGAGAGAAAAGTACTAGGGCTATACGTGGAAACAACCAAGAAAGGTATATTTTGTATGCTAACAAAATAGCTCTGTGATGGATAATTGACCTTCAGGTAGTTTAATTCAACATCTCAGTGTCTTGCTGATTGGATACTTTCTATTTTGTTAAAATATTCATTACGATTGCAAATTCATATTGCCATTCAAGAAAAATTATATTGTAATAGGAATTGTGCAAGTAATGATTTAATGTTCTCTCTATATTATTGTTAAGAGATGAAACATGAGGTCCTTTATATTAATAAGAATTTGGAGCTGTTCTATTGGTATATGATGGATTTTTGCACCCATACGACGCAAGTCGGGATATTTTTACCAATGAACATAGATTAAAAAATTCGATAAAAGTAGGCGAAAATGCTGCTTGGGGGGAATTGCACTACTACTTCAAATATGAACTCAACTTCAACTTTTAGAATCCTTTTTGGACACCTTATTCTCTTTATGATCGGAAAATCGAACAATCACTTTATAAGGTTTTAACTTTTTCACGTACTTGCTGTTATTGTTTACTATATCAACTATTGAAACACGGAACATTCAATTGAGTATTCCTTTGGAAATAGATTACCACATCCTAGAAATACATTATTATAGAAGATAGTAGTAGACGACAATTCTTGATCCGAATCGAAATTGAATCTTGCGACATAAAAAAGGTATCATTTTCACTATTTATTTATAGGATTTACTGTTTGGTAGCAAAAAAATGGCATTATCGGCACTACAAATTACCGATCACAACACTCAAGACCTAATTTCCATTACAGGTGTACATCGGTTAAATTGAACTCTATTGACATGATCAGTAACATTGCCAACATTAAATTGTAGGACAGAAACAGTTTTTGTTGAGTTATGGAATTAACTCCCATCAGGTGATACTAACTACCGATTTTTGCAGCGATATTGCAAACTTCAGGACCATGGATTTGGCTAAAATCTCAACCAAAGTATGCAACCATAAATGCTTGCACTAACAGGTTTTTACAGATGGACAAATAACTCCATAAAACAAGCTTGCTCTTCCTCATATTATTTCCGTAACTAAAAACTTCAACAATTGGTTGTATAGTGTAGTGGTTATCACTTTCGGTTTTGATCCGAACAACCCCGGTTCGAATCCGGGTACGACCTTTTTTTCCACCCCAGGAAATCAACACCCCTAAAACCAAGAAAGTCGTTATGCGAAGCACGACACCAACATTTTTTTACGTGCTTGTGTCCGTTTAATGCACCTTGTGAATTACCGAATTTAGGTACCCAAACTTTTTTCGTCACTATCTAATCCGAGACAATCGGTAATTCTGGTATAACTACTCCTCATTTTCCTGACAATTAACCAACCTTCTACAAAGTCAATTGTTGTTTTCCTATCCTGACACGTCCTTCTGTTTCGCTAATCGAGAGAAAATAGAGGGCTTTGATACTTCACACGGGTTTCGAGCGAGAGTGTTCTTGTTATAGAGTTGCCGTGGATTATTCATCTTAACGTAGTGGGCTATTGACCATGTCTTTCATCACCAAACATTTTCCCGTGATTACGGAGGACCCATTAGCCAAGTACAGACCTTTTCCGGCGGAGCCGAGCAATCTATTCCAGGCACACTGGCATGAAATAGTAGGATCATTTGTGTTTTATTTGGTGATCCAAGAATTGTCAGCCCCAGTTTTCACGTGGATAATGGGGACCAAGTATACCACGTTACCGAGGAAAACAAAGTTGAACTTTGATGTTCATGTCACCTCTATGGTGCAATGTTTGGTGTCGACGGTGATACTAATTCCTATGTGGAATCATTCACACTGGCAAAACCGGGTGAAAGACCCATACAATTCCTTGTTGGGATCGACCCCATTTGGGGGCCTAGTATGTGCCGTCACCTGCGGATATTTTGTGTGGGATGTTTACATTTGCGTTCGTTACTTTTCATTATTTGGCATTGGGTTTTTGTTCCACGGATTTGCTGCCTTGTTTGCATTTGGTGGTGGGTTGACCCCCTATTGTCAGCCCTGGGCGGCGGGTTTCCTCTCGTTTGAGTTGAGCACACCCTTTGTTAACGTCAACTGGTTTGCCTCTAGATTACCTGCAGGAACACTTAGCGAAAGCTTCATAATTGTCAATGGGCTTTTGCTCATGGCCACCTTTTTCACGGTGAGAATCGTCTGGGGGTTCTACGCAGTGTTCCTATTAGCCACAGACATATTCAGGATATGGGATCAGCTTCATCCCGTGCATACGGTGTTGTTGTTGCTGCTTAACATTCTGTTGGATTGTCTCAATGTGTTTTGGTTCCTGAAAATGGTGCAAATTGCCAGAAAAAAGTCCACTGGTGCCAAATCGTCCCGGCAAGCTGCCAAGGAAGCCGAGAAAATAGAATAGAGACAGCGATATTGGGGGCCAGTTCGCACCAACAACTGGGGTTCACAATAGTAGATAACAGTCCATTCTCAGTAGATTGTATTAATGCTTCCACAATACATGTAGAATAATCTGTAGTGGGTCGGTAGTGCACAGACGATTTCTTTTGCACCACACCAAGAGCAGGAGAACACTTGCAAGCACCTACTACCTTTGGTCTGGGATCGAAAGAGAACGACGTCCTACAATGACCTCAATACGAGATTTTGGGTGGGCATTTTTAAGGTGCATTTCTCCATTATCCACCCTCTATTTCAGGACTATTCCACTGTTGGTGCACACCGCATTTTTTCCCGTTGCGATCACTGATATTTTTTTCTAGAGCTACGATTGCCTCCTTCCACGGTTACTACTCGTTCCAGTTACATTCACAGTTTCTATCCTTGATATAATACAGCCTCGTCTTGCACCATGAATAACGAGTACGATTATTTGTTCAAGTTGTTGTTGATTGGGGACTCCGGAGTGGGGAAATCATGTTTATTATTGAGATTTGCTGATGACACATATACTCCTGACTACATCTCCACCATTGGGGTTGATTTCAAAATCAGAACCATCGAATTGGACGGAAAGACCATCAAGTTACAGATTTGGGACACTGCCGGTCAAGAACGATTCAGAACCATCACTTCGTCATACTACCGTGGCGCCCATGGCATCATTATTGTTTATGATGTCACTGACCAGGAATCCTTCAATAACGTCAAGCAGTGGTTACAGGAGATTGACCGCTATGCAACCGGCGGGGTTATGAAATTATTGGTGGGGAACAAGGCAGATTTGTCGGATAAGAAGATTGTTGAATACACCGCGGCCAAAGAGTTTGCTGATGCCTTGGACATTCCATTTTTGGAGACGTCTGCTCTTTCGTCCACAAATGTTGAACAAGCCTTTTATACCATGGCCCGCCAGATCAAGGCCCAGATGACCAGCAATGCCAATTCGGGGAATGCTGGCAACGCCAGCGGTGGGAAGTCAAATGTGAACTTGCGGGGTCAATCGTTGACGTCCAACCAGTCCAACTCATGTTGTTAACTGCGGTTTAGATGCCCTTTGGCGATATATTCATAAATCGGTCTTAATCATACTATAATTTGTTCAACTTTATCTTCGTTTTATCTATTTATGTGTAGTTTTAGTGGAAGTGGCATCATGAACTAGCACCAGTTATTCATCATGGACAAATTATATCATGGTTTGTTTCGGGCTACAATCACCTAGTAGGGAAGAATGTGGCTGCTATATGGATTGTTCATTTCCTATACATATTTTAATGTTATAAATGTTGCCCTGTCTTATTGTAAAGACGGCGACTAGCGAACCACGTAGATGTAGTACTGAACATAGAGGGTTCCCTGGCTGTCTCTGCCAAATCTGCCTCTGCCAAAGAAGTTTTCTTTCACTACCCACTTGTACTTCTCTTCCACTTTTTCGTCAAGTTGGAAGGTAGGGTTGCAGGTGACGTAACTGTCGCTGATGGCAGCACCGTCGCTAGCATGTGCGATCACCTTCAAGGTCTCGCCAGTGAGATGAACCTTTCCACCATAATGGATAAACACTCCGGACCCATTGGCAGTCTTACCGTACAACTTGCAGTCCAAGGAGGCGGTGTCAACCGATGGCTTGATGCTCAAGTCGTCGGTACCAAAAAGCCCAGTCACATCAAATTCCAACCCCAAGTCATTGGCAACGGTGGAAACTTCCCCGTCGGCGATGGTGGCCAAGTTTAACATCATGTCGGATGCTTCATCTTGGTAAATAGCAGCAGGATCCTCACGAAGCTTCAAGTTAAACGTGAACACAGGCACCCATTTAGGGGCTGGTGGCAAGGGGGGCACAGACAAGTTGATCGAAGACATTATACCACAAATGGATCCCTAATTGACCTTTTAAGCGCGACAAGGAAGATAAGCACAACCTTGCTACAATTGAGTCTTAAGTACTTGAATTGACTCCCTCAGATGGTTGCCTGATGTCAAGTGGAAAACCCTTAAATAGGGAAAAAACATGGAGGAGCCCCATGCCGTTTCGCTATCGATATGCGCTCGGAGCGACGATTTACGAAGCAGACAAAACCGAGGTTTGCCAATATAGGGCTGTCCCATTATGAGTAACATGGACGTGGAGTAACGTCTGGGTCCGCTGAGTGCTTCTATTGCAGAGCACCATCTTGAACCATGTTGGGAACAATAGGTTATGAACCGGCACCCGTGCACATGCTTCCTAATTAGGAAGTCTACCTCAGAGGTGGCAATCGCGAGCCAGGAATCAGTGGAAAACTCCCCTTTGGATCCACCATCCTCAGTCGGCAACAGCAAACCACCATGGCAGAAGCGGATATCCATATGAAGGATGTCGAGGAGACAAGCTCCGAGGTTCAAACCCAGGAATTGGTCAAAGAAATAGAGCAGTCTTTCACCTTATTGGGCAAGGCTTCCACCTCATTTGATAACCGATACATTTCCAAGGTGTTTAGGGATTTGGGCCCCTTGAGGAGAAAACTTGTCAATGATGCTAACGTGTTGCCTACAGTGATTGCCAATGCGTATCCCACCAATAATTCAACCAGAGAGTACTTGTTAGAGTTTGTGAGGGGTGATTCTAAGGACGGTAGTGATGATACCGTGGTGCCTATTCCTGAGGTTGAATTGTACATCCACCTTTTGGTGCAAGTATATCTTTTGGACAAAGAAGACTTGCCAGCACTCAACCAGGTGAGTGACTTGGTTGTGGATTTGATGAAAACCTTCAACAGACGGTCTTTGGACTTTATTGAGGCCAAGATCTGGTTCTATGTTTGCCGCGCCAAGGAATTGGTGGGCGATTTGTATTCCATCAGACCCCAACTCTTGTATGCGTTGAGGACAGCATCGTTAAGACATGACATTGAGACCACTTCCTCTGTCGTTACCTTTTTGTTGAGAAACTACTTGTTGTCGCACGACATCAACCAGGCATCCAATTTGGTGGAAAAGGTGGAGTTCCCCGACAATGCGGGCAATGCCTTGGCTGCCCGGTACTACTACTACTTGGCTAGAATCAATGCTATCCAGCTAGACTATTCTGCTGCCCATGAATGCGTGATTGCCGCCATTCGAAAAGCACCCCAGACTCACTTGGCCCGGGGGTTCATTCAAAGTGCCACCAAGTTGAGCATAGTCATAGAGTTGTTGATGGGAGATATCCCTGAGTTGAAGGTGTTCAAGAAGAACCCAGGCAACTTTGAGCCCTATTTCAATGTCACCAAAGCCGTGCGTTTAGGAAACATCAAGCTCTTTGAGCAGGTGTTGACCAAGTACGAGGCGCTCTTCAAAAAGGACGACAACTTTACTCTTGTGTCTAGGTTGCGGCAAAATGTCATCAGAACCGGTATCAGAATCATTTCCTTGTCGTACTCCAAGATATCGTTGAAAGACATTTGCATCAAATTGCACTTGGACTCGGAAGAGTCCACGGAATATATCGTCTCCAAGGCCATTAGAGATGGGGTCATAGAAGCAAGCATAAACCATCAAAAGGGTTACATGCAGTCCAAGGAACTTCTCGATGTGTACTCGTCCAAGTTACCCCAGGGGGAATTTGACCTGCGGATCAAGTTCTGCTTGTCCTTGCACAATGAGAGTGTCAAGGCCATGCGGTATCCCAACGACAATGACAAAGAAAATGCCACCAAAGAAGTAGAACCGAGCGAAGAGAGCGAGTTATTGAAGGCAATTGAAGAAGGCGACTTGGACGAATTTATGGATTAGACTACTGTGAGTACCATTATCATTGTATGTAACTGTAGAATACAACGGTTGTGCAATTTGTTCGATTATCGCGATCGATTATCGCATTTCGTAGATTTATTCTTTTTACTGAAAAACATTCCCATACCGTCAACCCAAGCATCAACCACAGCAATGTCGACGAGGTTCAACGTAGACCTTGAGTTTGACGCCTACGGCGACGGGCACAAGGACCGGTTTATTCGCAACCAGTATGTTTTTGTTAACAATTTGTGCAATTTGTATGTCGATTGATCACTAACCTGTTGAAGAGACAAGTTGAAGTTTGAAGAATTGATTCCGCGAATATTGATCGAAAGGAAGTCGTTTCTAAATATCACAGAAGAGTCACTCCAGGAGGAAATCGAGAATGCCGGCAGCGCAATTGAGGGATCAAAACAGCAGGATGACGTGTTGATGACCCGCGAAGACGAATTTGCCAGCGAAGAGGACCCCCAAGTAACATTCAATAAGCAAAAGATAGAGCTATCCAAGAACATCAACAGCGCCTTGAACGAGACCTCATTGTCATTGGACTTTGTTTCGTTGTTGTTGTCGGCCGTGAAACCGAGTCTTGCCAAGTCGACCATGTCCCCGCATTTGACCAAGTTTGTCAAACCAGCTTCTCTTAATTCAGATCGATTGACAACTTTTACAGACGAAGATGACGACCAGGGAGATACATTACCAGTTAGAGACAAGAACTCGACCAAGATCGGACAAGGGTGGAAACTCGAGTCGCTAGCAAAGGTGACGAAATTGTTGCGGCAATCGAGCATCAACTTGAATGAACAAGTGCTAAAGGAAAGACGGTACTGGAATATGATCAACTTGGTGCTATCCAACGATGAGGTGTTATTCAAAATGAGGGACCCTGTTTCAAATGCACGATCTATCGGGGTGAAGTACGGCTATGGTGATTGCGGGTCCAACTTTTACGACAAGGGGTTGGCGTTGCTTCGAAAAGATAAACTTACGGGTGAAATAAGTTTTCATCCTATCTCTGCTCACGGGAATAGACTTGTGCAGAAGGTGTACAAGTATATTCGCATCAAGATTTTGAGTGAAATTGATGGCGATTTCATGTTAACTGGACAATCGGTGTTTGAGTTTGACTTTGGCAAGAGTAACCAGCAGATTATAAACGACATAGAGCGGGCACGGTTCTTTCTATTTGAAGAGGACTTATTTTATCAATTGACTCGGGAAGCCAAGATGCTTGTCAACTATAATGTATCGATAATATCCAACAAGATCATCATCGAAATAAACAACGAGATCATCGAAATCGAGTCGGTGGTGTATGACGAAAACAACGAAGAGGAGTTGAACAACTACTATCAAAACATCAATGCGTACTCATCAATCAACAACAGCAAGTGCCAATTGACTCTAAACTACTTGAAACTCATGCTCTGTTGCTACTACAAATACAACTTGAAGTTAAAGCAGAAAATCCCCACCGCGTTGACAAAATGGAAGCAGAGCAATTCACATCCCTTGATCTTGAGACCACTTCTTGGAAACATGCGCCACGAGTTGAATGTCACCAACATGCATGAGATTGTGACCCGGTTGCTCGAAACCAAGTTTGACGCCGAAATCAAGTCTCACTTCAAGGTGGACAAGTTCACCAACTTGAAGACGAGAACACAGAACCCGTTACAAAAGTCGGTGGAGAGACCAGTGTCAGAGTTTGAAGTTGTTGTGACCAACAAGCGGTTGCGCGTGGCCAAGATCACCATACAGTTGACCACCAACGAGATCTTTGTCAGCTTGATCATCAACTTGAGTATCATCAGGTTCCAAAGCACCGAGGACTACGACAACAACTTGAACGGGGCCAATGTTTTGCTGCTCAGATTTAACGACTTCAACGAGATCGAGGAGTGCTTGCTGTGGTCGATCCGGAACTTTATCAACAATTGATCCAGACAATTTATACGGTATTTGCCATGTACGCTTATGTATTATCTATATACAATCCACTAATGATAATACCCAACCTCTGGCACTATGCACGATGGTTGGCTCCGCAATATAGATTTTGATCAACCGTCAATCTCAACCACTCTCACTTGCTCGTCCTGAGCCCGCTGAATTGCCTCTCCGTTTTCTTCGACAAACTTCTTGACCCTTTGGTACCGCTCATCACGCAAGTTGTTGAAGATCAAAAAGTTGAACCATATCTCAAAAAACGAGTAGGTGATCACCAAGCTGTTGCTCACCACTGAGGTGGGCACCAAATAGGAGTAGGCAGCCAAGCAAAAGTAGAAGGCCAACCGCGTGGGCACCACCGTCTCAAAGTAGGCGAGGTTCTCCGCGAGCAAAGGAACCACGTCTCCTACAGCCAACGACACAAACACCACCGCACTTGCTCCAAGCAACCCGTTGCCACTGCCAAGACGCACCAACGGTACCTGCATCGCCTGCCCCATCAACACTACGAACCCAGCCGTGGACAAAACCTCAGGATCTCTGGCAAGCAAATAGCCAATCACCAATAGGAATACCACCCTCGCATATAACAAAGACTTAGCCGTGAGAAACTGCATTTTGACTGCGCCGAGAGGAAGATCGAGGTGCTACGGTCCCAAAAACGGTCGCGATAAAAATGTTGCAAAACTGACCGGCAGTGCTGGGGCTGTGGTGGTTGGATGTTGATGAATCAATTCCTGGAAAATCATTTTGCCAGAGTCGAACTCGTGACCTTTCAGTCGCTCTTGTTAGCCACAAAATTATATCCCTTTGGTCTACTTTGAGTCGTCGAACCTCCTGGTGGTCCCCCAGTTCCAGAGCCAGTGTGCACACACCAAATTAATTTTCACCCAACAACTGCCAGATTGCCCTGGATTGTCCACAACCGTCAATCAATCGCCATAATGAAGCTAAGCACCATTGTTGCCTTGGCTGGCGCGGGAACCCTCGCATCTGCCTACTCCATCACGGGGGGATACGTCAAGATCAACAACAACAAGGTTGAGTTTGGCGAGGTGACCACGGGCGAGGTCCGGCAATTGGCCCTCGACTCGCCCAAGGATGTCATTGAAATCAACTTGCAATCGGACGACATCACCGCCACCACGGAGCAGGTTGTGGTGTCTCTCAGCGATGTCGACGACACCAAGCTTGCCAGCCACTATGTACCCTCGATCAAACTGGGCCACCTCAAGACGTCGATCAAGGCCAACAAACTCCCCGAGGTGTTGAAAATCAAAAACAAGCTCGTGTTGTCGATTGTGGCCGCAGACTCGACCAGGGACGGTAACTTGCGTAAGAGACTTGTGGAGATTGTTCCCGGGGCCGACGTCAAGTCTTCCAGCAGATACACCCCCAAGGCAAGAGTGGGGATTAAGCCGGAAATCCACCATATATTCAAGCAAGACGAGGCCACCGTCAACCCCATCGTGCCCGTGGCATTCATTGGCGTGGCTACCGCGATATTCCTTGGCTTGTTGGGTGCATGGGCAGCATTCATTGGCGGAGACATCTTTGCGTTGTTCAAGCACATCACCACCAAGCAATTGTTGTACAATGTCAGCTTCTTGGTGTCGATAGTAGGCTTCGAGTTGAACTTTGCCAAATATTACTTGGGCCAGTCCATTTTCACCACCTTGTTCTATGGGTTTGTGTTGACGTTGCCCAGTGTGTATTTTGGTAATGCTGTGTTGAGGTATTTAGCCGTCAACCGGGCCGTTGGCAAGAACTAGAGCCATTGCACGTGCCCATAAATATATAGTACCTAATATACAAGAGAGGTGCCATTTCCATGGCTGGCCATCTCCAAAGGTGCCATGGCCATGCCTATTCATCAACAAAGGTGTTGGTGATCCACCTAAAGTTGAACAAATCCAACACCCCGCGGTTCATGGTGTTGGCAGCGACAATCTTGCCCGTAATGAGCCCCATGGGAAGCACCGAGTACGACCTCGAGTCCAACGAGTGGCACAAGTTGTCACCCGTGCACCACACATGCCCCTGCGGCACGCGGATGAACTTGTTGAACCCATCGTGGTCAACGATATCGGCCGCCGAGTTGGTCAATGGCGACGACGACGACGGATCAATCAAAATCACATCGCCCGGCATCCCCGATATTCGCTTGCACACGCGATGGTTGGGGTCGCTGGGCTTGATGGCAACGATACAGTCCCCCATCTCCACCCCACGGCCAAGCTTGTACTTCTTTAGCGCATGCACGTAGTCGTGGTGGCTGTTCAAGGTGGGGAGCATCGATTCTCCCCGTGTTTCCGTGAATTCGTAGACATTTTCGTGCACCAAGTGGGCCACACACCCCGCTCGCAACGTCCACGTCAACGTCGACCACACAAACCTCCACAAATCAGAGACCTTCATTGGTCCCAGGATCCGCCTAGAGTTGGCCATTGTCGGCACGACATTTTTTCCTAGTCCCCCAGCGACAAGCGGCTGCAAAATGTCGCACACAGTCACGTGACAGCGCTAATACGGACCACAAACTGTGGTTCTAGCTCCTCTACACTTTGCACTTCCAATTGCAAACTTTTATTACTAATACATAAAGGTATACCGCCCTTAGTAGACAAAACCCAAAATCTTACCCGACACGTGCTTTCTTCTGGCCTCTTCGTGGTCCATGATACCAGCAGAGGTGGTCAAGATGACGTACCCAAATTGACGGGCAGGCAACAAGTTGTCGGTCCATCTTTCAATGTCATTGATCTTGACGTTGAATCTGGGAGAAATGACACCACACTTGTTCAATCTACCGTTCAATTGCACGACAATCTTACCTGATCTGTGGTCGTCAATGTATTCAAATTCCCCAATGTATCCTTCTAGTGTTAGTAACTTTGCACACCCTCGCTTGGCGACAAGATGAATGTAAAGGAAAAGTAAACGGCCAGTGATGGTAGGTTCATCACGACCGTGTAAGAAGCATTTCCCTGTTGATCTTCCGAATACTTAAAAGACAGAGAGGGACTGAATTCCGATCTATCCATCCAGTTATCAATTCGGTGCCATATTTGTAGCCAGCGACACAAACACAAATCAGAAATACATACCATGCTTTTGCATAACAGTCAAAAACTTGATAATCACCTTGGATGATGGTCTAATCAAAACTTGACGCTTGCCGGTCTTTTCAGCATTGTTGATAGCATTCAAGGCATCTGCCAATACGGAGGTTCTAGTCATTTCTAAAAGGTTAGTACGCCCACCGTCCCCTTTCTGTACACATTTATGCCCCATGAGTGTCCAAGTTATTGGATTCATGAGCTGTATCGACGCCAGACGTCTCAAGTAAGTGGTATCAGCAATCTCATGACCGTCGCTATGTTGAATATGCGACCATGTCAAACTCACAATGAGTAGCAACAACCCAACTGAGTCTGCAAGCACAGCTTAGGCTCTACTTTCCAGCACCAGTTGAAACATCCCATGATTGACTGATTCAAATACTTTATGTATGAAAAGGAAACACCTAAACACCTTACAACTTCACTAAACACTATGGCATATATGAATATTGATACATACTGCTTTGCTTCTGGTTTAAGGTGCCGTTTTGTAGTGGAAGAAGGACGTGAAAAGCTTGAAAATTTTTTTCGTTCTTTTCTTTACAAGTTCCTCAGGACTGAAATTTACGTCAACAAGGGTAATCGTGGGACCGTAAAATACTGATCAAAGTTCTAGTATGATCTAGTCCAGAACTCATACAACCTATATCAATTGCATACTCTATATTTTGGGTTGACAGTGGTTTCCAATGTCATCATATCGATATGTCTACAAACGATGATAGCAGCCTGCTATTTTCGGACAATAGAAGAACACTATCCCTGCAGCTATTTGCCACCGTGAAACCATTTTGCGTGCAATTAGTAGAGGAATCCACCGCTAACACCCCAGATGCCGATAAAATCTTATACTTATTAAGTTCGCTAGTGTCGTCAACAAATGACCATTATATAAGAAACAAGGACACGGTGCCTGTATATCAATTGACAGAAACAATTGCTGATTACATCTTTTATCCCATATCCAACCTCTTGAAGCTCCCATCATTGAATGACAGGATCGTTGAGAATGTCTTGAAAGTGATTAAGTTCTTGATTGACAATGCTTGGTCTATAACAGCCAATCTCAACCTATTTGATCAGTTATTTCCCCTTTTACTTTTCCTTCTGGCTGGTGACTTGTCGAAATCCAGCGCTATTCTCCTGAAGTCAATATCATTCAAGCAAACCAGCGTGGAGGCATTATCAAGTATAGGTAGGGCAGCAAACAGGGATTATTTTCTTGCAAAAGATAACTCAAAGAGACTCGTATTTCTCAGCAACACCATCTCACTTTATTTGGATGTACTAAAGTCAACGAAGCCAGATACACAAGAATCTCAAGAATTGTTACGAAAAGCAATAGAGTCTACTTCAGAGCTAATATGTTACTTGGACCATTCCCACCAGTCGCAAATATTACCAGGAATTGTTTCATCAATAGCAAAGTTCAGCTCCGAGAATTCTAATATTAATCATCGATTGTCAATAAGCTCCTTAAAACTACTCTCGTTGCTCATTCTGGGATCTTTTTGTGATTCTGATTTTGAGGCTGAACTATTCCCAATAGCACCACAATCGTTGGATAACATTCAAATTGATTGGAATGAAACGGATTCGTTAGACCACGAAAATCATCAGTTTGATATCAAAATCAGTCAACATGACCATAGATCTCAGTCTTGGATAAAGGCGACTTCAAAGCAGTTGAAACTTTCATTAATCATTTTTTTTAAATCGATTATCCTCAAACCAAAAAACAAACAAAGGGTACAGACCAACAAAGACTTGTATAACGAAATAATTGATTTCGTTGCAACTATTCTTGAAAAATGTATTGCAGCATTGTTTGAAGAATTTTGCCCGTTAGCCATAGAAATTTTATCCATGATAGCGTTTGCAAATTACGAAGAAAGTCAAGACTTTATGAGAAATCAGATCGAGCAATTATGCAACAGAGTACTCCAAGTAATGGATACAGAAATTAAATTGAAAGCTATTTTTGATGTTTGTAAGTCAAGACTTCAGGATCTTATTGAAACCAAACTTCAAGATATCACATTTACCTCCGACCAGGATAAAATTTACTTGTCTTTCGTTGCTATACACTTACATTTCACATTGATGTTAGAAGTATCAAGATCAGTAGATCCAGAGTTTGAAACACTTGCAGATTTGCGGAGTAATTGCCTTGCAATGTTGCAGCAATGTTTGTCAGAAAGTTTCCGTTACCAAAATTCAAAGCCAATCCGTAAAGAAAATGATGTAATACAACAGACTCTAGCCGAGTCAGGAACTAACAGACTTGATAACGTTGAGCTACCTGGTTATATCAACGCAAAGAATATCAGCCAGATGGCTCTGAAGAGTGTCCCATCAATATCTGCGGGAGTATATGACTTGCAAACAATCTCGAAACAATGGAACGGCGACGAAATTCAAACTGTGAAAGAAGTTGCTCTTGGTGTTGCTTCATCGAGTTTTGAAAAGCTTGTGTTGGATCTTATACATTTCTTATCAAATTTAAAATTCATTCAAAGTGATCAATCAAATTTGACAGAATTAGAAAAAATATTAGAATATCCAACAGAAGAAGATATACTAGGCAAGGGAATCTCTTTGTGGGTTGCTGGAAATTACTTTCGCAAAAGCAGTGCATTAGCCCACGATCTGTTTGATATCGATAGCTTCATAGATTTGAAAGGTGATGGACAGGATGAATCTCTGGTACTTGATTCTACACAAGAAAGTGTGTATTTGTTGTTAGGACATGCTGAAGATATAGTCAGTGAAGTCATAGACAAGAGCTCTTTCAAAAGTGAAATCGATTCCCAAGCGAATAGGATAGCTTTTGAAGCAGCATTAAAAGCAATCGAGAGTGTCACCAGTTCTCTCACTCTTGAGCAGATTCAAAATGATTTCTTAATTGATCATCTTTTGAATCTTTTTCAGGCATTAACATTTAACTTTGATCCCAAAATTCAAATGCAAGCAAAAAGCACTTTGTTAGCCATTATTAATCGATTTTATCAAGGTTCCATGAGGAAGTTAATAATGAGCAACGCGGATTATTTAATTGACAGCATAAGTCTTCAATTGTCGGTTGCTAGTAATCTTAATCCTTCACTTCCGGGAATTCTAGTCATAATCATCAAAGTTGCGGGGATAGAGTTGCTAAAGGCAAATCAACTAAATGACATCTTGACAGAAATGTTTGTATTATTAGACAATTATCATGGATATAATAGATTGGTGGAGTCATTTTTTTTAGTTTTTGAGTCGTTGGTTCATCAGGTTTCAATTTACTACAATATCAATAGTTTCATTGAGATGTCAACGAACAAATCAAGTAACCAGATTTGGGGTATGAGAACAAAGGAGGAAATAGCACGTTTGATTACCAATTCCAAAGAGTCACTTGAGCCTGCGCAGGACTATGAACGTCATGCGGAGTACTTTAGAAGAAAAGATGCCCCATTTGCCGAAATGGTAGATTCAGATGATGAGGAACCAAGTGATGCTGAGACCGAAGATGAAAATGAACAAGAAAAATGGACTACAATTGTACCAAAAAATACGTATTTCCTTTTACAAAGGATTTTCTCATATGGTTTCACGCTAGTTTCACAACCATCTTATTCATTAAGGCTTCATATCGTCAAGACTTTGAGGATCTTGTACCCACTCCTTTGTTCCAATTCCAAGCTAGTGCTCCCAATATTAGCAGAAAAATGGCCGGTATTGATATCAATAATTGTTGGAGATAGAGTATCGTCCGTACACCTGTTAGAGCTGGTACTTGCAAATATTTCATCACAGCAAGCAAATCTCATAACTCAAACATTAGAGTTTGCTGCCGAAATAGTTGAAGAAGACAAGCGGAGAGGCGATCTGTTTTTCAGCAAGAGATTTATCGATGCATGGTCATTGTTTTCTGAATTATGGGGAGTCAAATCAGGCAATGGTCCATTTATTGTGGAACCAATTACGAGAAGCAAACGAAACCAAAACCAAAACCTGTTGGTCAAACAAAGATCTTTCCCATTAATGAAAGAATCTTTCTCCAAGTTTTTGCTCACGGCTGTCCAAGCATACGAGGAAGGTATTCCAGACCTTTTAAGGTATCATATAATTGAATTATGTTGGAAATTGAGTCTTCCCAAGGAAATCGAGTTGACAAGAGATACTAGGGCTATTATTCAAGTTATAGAGTGGCATGATAATCGAAGAAATCAAGTATCTTCGCAGGCTATAGACAGCAATAACGTCCAAAAGAGACAAGAGACTCTTAAACCAATCATTAGATAGTGTATTATACAGTATGTACATATCAATTTAGCATTATTACATCATCCAGGCTATCACCAGGAACGCCGTATGCATCATCATTCACAGGAGTCACCAAATCGTGAATCACCGCCTTTTTAATCGGTCTTTCCTGGAGCGGTTCGGCCACAGGGAAGTTTAATGTCTGTTGGGCTTTGGAGGAGATGGAGGCACCATTTGCGTGTCCACCATTGGAAGTTTCAGGTACGATTTCTTGTTCTTCGTGCTCAGGTAGATTGATCTGCTTTTGTTTTATCAAGGAACCAATAGTATGTGTCTTCGGAACAGTGTCGCTTAGGAAATTTAGCGAATCATGGATCGCCACAGCACTGGCAAAATCCTTGTACTGAATCTTCTTTCGTTTTTCCATCTTTGCCAATAAACTTGCCTGTTCCACAAAGTACTGTACAAACAATTCGGTAGCCAACCCAACTGCATACACCGCACTCAGAGATGCTGCTGTATAGTCAGGGTCTAATTTTAGTATACGCTTTATTTTTGACATGGGGAGCGTGAGTGTTTGTTCTTGCCCTTCTTCGGTTTCGCGTTCTTGAACCTCCTCCATTGCGACTACCTCCACCTCATCATTAGGCGTTGCAGTATTAGAAGGCTCTGCGGGGGGAGTGGTATTAGGAGTCTGGTTCGGCGACATCGACGACTGTGAATTACTGGCCATTTCCAACATGACTTTGATGATGAATTTAGTTCGTGTTTGTGGTTGTTTAAGGAGAGATAATGAGACGCATATCGATTTTCACGTGACTACAGTCACATGACACATACAACTTATCCACAAGGTAATGTTCATGTACTAAGGTTTAATGCTATTTACAGTTATGATCATGCAACATTGATTACGATCAACAACAGTCAGTTAATGACTTACCTAAGTCTCGACCAATGAATCTTTTTCCTCTTTTTGGGCCACCACTCGACTAACGATTCTTTCCACGTATTCAGCCTGCTCGAGATCCACGTCGTTGTAATTCTCGCCGTATTCAACAAAATTTATCACGCTGTCCAATGCATATTGAGGGCTCTTGAAGCCATCGTCGTATCCCACGATCTTTTGGCGGAACTGGGGCGATTTTGGCGACACTAAGGCCTTTAAGTCGGTCTTGTCCAACCCTGCTGGCACAGAGTACGTCCGCACCTTGTCCCAGTTCACAATATACTGTCCGTATGACGTTATTTTCCCCACGCCCGAGGAACGGGTCCCCTTGTAGTAGTGTTTATTGCCCTGCTTGGTTGTCAAAGGATGTCTTTTAGACCCTGTTTTGGTACGGCCATACCATATTTGACCGTCTCTAAACGTCTGCCATGGTCTTCTCAAGCTGGCGGCAAGCGACTCCTGGAAGCTCAATACCTGAGAGGCTCTCATCTTGGATCCGGTGGTTGTAGGTGGGTTGTGTGGTTGCACCTAGTTCTTGAAAAAATTTTTGAACACACCAAGACGGTCACGTGTGCCCTGCCCAGGTTTCCCCAGAACCACAAAACCCTTGTAAAGACGGGGATTGCCGACGACACCATGAGAATCATGCACCCGCAAGTCCTCAGTTGGCCATCAGGATATTCTGAGCATAACCTCTGGCCGTAGTACTCGCCAGCAGTAGATAATGGGCCACCTGGGCCCCGTTTTGTGCACTACACGCAGGTTGATAAGCCAATTCCATTGTCACCACCTTGATAGGAATTTCACAGCAATCAAGTGTACGTCCAACCTTGCGTAGTTGTTCTCTTTAGTAAAAGGTCAATTGGACTCACTCAGTACCGAAGATGACGATTCCCGAGCAACCCAGCAGTATTGGGTTCTTTGAACCCCAGCACGGCTATGCAGGAGACCCAGCCGTGGATACGCACGAGTATCGCGATGAACCTACTCCATTTGCTGCTCACGAAAACAAAGCTTACGAATATGTTGCTGATCACTTGGACAAAGAGCACCGCAAGAAGTACGCCAAAGAAGGGGGTAAGCGATTACTTGGGTTCTTGATAAACACCATCTGCCATTGACGACCCGTTGCCAGTGCTGCATTTATAGAAGTAGCTCCGCTTTAGGATAGATATACAAAATTAATTTACACCATCGATAAATAGAGGTTCAATAAATTGATATCCTAACGATATAAAATTGGTGATTGTAGTTCATATTTTTGGTGGTCATGCAAGATAAATTAAAGTTTTGGCTTACCCTTGGCCAATTTCCGGTTAAGAATATTGACTACCAAGTCGGCCATCCCGTAGCTTCCCTGATAGCCCCCTCCTCCGGCACCGTAGTTATGGATGAGCCAACCATGCTTGCTATCCAATTCTACCCTGGCCCCGTCTTGTCTGAAGGGGCGAAATCCAACGTTTACCTGAACAATTTCGAGAGTGCGAGGGTTGTTTTTGTACTTGTTGTCCACGAGTTCGGGTGCGTATTGTAGGGCTCTTCGAACGATTCTTTTTGTCAACTCTTTGTCCTTAGTAGCATCTAAATCACCTTCATAGAAGCACCCACCAATGATGGTTCCACCTTCTACCCGGGGCATCATGTAGAGCATCTCATGTTCCATACCGGGGAACCCCTCCACACTTAATTGAACTTTGGCATTGTTTTTCACCAAGAGCACCTGTCCTTTGACAGGAAAGGTGGTTTTGCTGTCGGAGTACCCCTTGATTTTCTTTGCCTGTAGTCCTGTAGCATTGACCACATAGTCCGCTATTTTTCCTGACTGATGAAGATTCCGTGCTTCCTCAATATGGCTAATGTGGCCGACTTTCTTGATGGTATTGCCAATTTCCTTATTTTGCTGAACCAAGAACTCCAAATACGTGGGGACCGAGATGACCACCCCAGAGAACTTGGTACCAAAACCAATTCCGGGAGGCAAGTCCTTATCATCAAGAATGGTGAATCCATTTACCAAATCCTTGAACCAAGGAATAAAATGTTTGAAATTCCCTTTTCTTGACGTCACCTCCGTTTCAGTGTAGAGCGACACATTGTCCTTGATCCATACCCCGGCTCTTTTGTCATTCTTAGCTAACTGAAGAAACTTTTGGTACCCTCTTCTATCGATATCCTGCAACTTTTTATCTTCATGGGTGGCAAAAGAATGCCAATTGGCACCAGCAAATGGGGACGTATACTTGACGTCAATATCCCCGGGTATGTGCTCACCCACCACAGAGATGGACAATTGCGGGTTGTTGCGCTTGAGTTCTAAGGCAGTCGTCAAACCCACCACGCCAGCACCAAGTACCACTACGTTTGTAACCATGGCTCAATGTTCCGTGTATCGTACGGTGCTGATTTACTGGGGTATAGTATTGGTGGATAAAATCTTTTTTGTGGGGTCGATCTGACTTGATTTTACTGGCACATGCTGTTGCCATATGCAACTACACGTAGAGTGAGCCATTACAATACCGTTGACCACATCCATGGTGAACTCAACTCACTGCGACTAGACTTTTGAGAAGCCAATCTTAGCTTTACTGCCTGTACGACACAAAAATATATACCAGCAATAGTTGTGCAAACAATACAAACTCCGGATGCATCGGTGCTTGCACTTCGAAACTAAGCTTGGAACTCCCTCTTTGTGTACGAACTACATCTTCCTAGACGAATATCAGGTATTTGTGTCTGGAAAAGCAGACGATGATTCCGATAATAATCCACAAACAATGCGAGTGGATGACAAGTAATGATTCAATCGCTTCTCTACAAAACATACCACCGTCATAGTTTCTTGGGACTTGGCAGTTGAATGGTGGTACAATCAAACACCAGCACATTCTTCCGTAATTACGAAATAAAGTTCAAGACGCGGTTTGAGTCTAGACGTTACGAGCGAGATCCAGGATGGCGTTTCCTGTCATAGTCTACCGTCTCTACTGCAAGGTTAACAGGGCAACGAGATCAAGACAGTACTTCAATGCACGCCAGGCAATCTCACTAGACGAAATACTCATTGGCTCATTTCTTAGCACCCATCGACGTCATCAATGCTGCAAGTAGACAATCGACGTTTCTGGCTGTTGCGGAATGGCTGGTTGAAAACTCTCAACCATATTTTTTGTGACACTTTTCCGGAGTGTCAAAAAATATTTTTGCAACCTAAATATTTTTTGAACAACCTTTGGAGTTTATCATGGTAGCAAAACACACTTTTTGGGACAAAATGGTCTTCTTTTGGACTATGAATGGCTGATTCTAACTACGACAGTAACTTTTTATCTTTTTGTTTATTTTAAGCGAGCTTTTGATATTGTCTTTACGGTAGCAAGCAAATAGCACCATCGATATCTTGTCCATTTATCGTTTAGAAAATGTATTTAACGAACGGATTATCTCTAGATATCAACTTTCTGCAGTTTCTTTACCTTCAGTAGCCTCCTCACACTCTTTTCTCATTTTTAACTTTAGTCGTTCATTCATTCCAAGGCTAACCGGTGACAATGAAATTGGTATCGTGCTTGATATCAGCTTTTCTTGCCACGAAAGCACTTGCTTCAGGCTCGTCCGAAGACCAAGACGAGACTTTTACTGTCACAGCAACTAGATATGTGACAAATCCCTGTTTACAATATCAAGCACAGACTATCCTTTCCAACAACCCTCCGAATTTGGAAACAGGTATTCCAATCGTGTTTGTTTATGCTGATAGCGATGACAATAATTCTGACGAGGATCCACAACAACAATCTCAAATCGATAGCCCCGAGGACTCAACTGTCTCTCAGGCAAAAGCATCCACAGTTACACGTACTTCAGAAATATTATATACTGTAAGCACTGAGCAAACGGTGTACGATTCCACCACGGTATGTGACGCAGGAGATTGCCAGGTAAATACTGTGGAAAAAGTTATTCCGGAAGTATTCATTTCAACTGCCCATTATGTTTATACTACTATCGCTGGGAATTATCCAAATACACCCTCATCTGCTCCTGCTAAGAATAATTCTGAAAAGAGCTCAAAGTCTAAAGCAAGATCTACGGTATACGAGTACGAAACAGAGACTGAACACTCTTTCGAAACTGCTTCCGTGACAAGAGGTAAAACTACCACTAAAACTATTTTCAGTGCCACTACTATTCCATCCACCACTTATGTTCCCAGTACCTCGATTGAAACAATTACTAGCACGAAGCCAGACCCTGTTACTTCTAATCCAGTGGTTAAAGCCAGTAAATCAGTAACTATTGATTTGGACTCAATTTCTGACCCAGTAACACTTACTGGAAATTCCAGTTTTGCATCCGACCCCCACCAGTCTAGTTCTATCGATCCCCCTTCTACAACTGAAGGCTTGGAAGATCTTTTAGACCCTTCGAATTCCAAAACAACCAAAACCATAGATTTGAGGATTTCGAGTACCAATACTAGAAGTAGACAAGTTACAGGAACCGCATACTTCAATTCAACACTGTCTTCAAGTACTCTTTTGTCCAAGACTTCCTTGGAAAGCAGTATTCAAACTAAAACATCTACCGGAGTATCCAGCCATGCTTCCAAAGTTTCTAGTTCATTGTTAAGTTCAGCTTTGGAAACCTCCAGTTCCTCCAAAATTACTTCATCTTCCGAGAATCAACGCTCTTCTTCTTCTCAGGAGGTTGCAAAGCCAACTGAAAACTCTGAAAAAGAAGGAAATACATGTTACACGGGTGACTTATTTGATACAATCTCCACCCTGTCTCCACCATTGGTCTTTTCTAGACAGGCATTGCCTTTATCAATTCCAGCTGGAGTCAACAATAATGGAGTTCCAATCGAGACTAACAAATTCTATGCAAATCTTTTCTTGGGTGATCAAACAGATATGGTTTGGACTTGGCCATATGGTTTATATTGGAGTAAGACAAACTATTACGGTTTCGCCATTCAACATACAAATGTTTCTGACCGTGTTTTCGGAATGCAACAGACCAACAACAAAGGTGTCGCTTCTTACTATTTTAACCCCACCAGTAATGGTGAGATCATTCTTTCTGCCACTTCCTTTGGTAAAGATTCCCTTTACATGTCCGTCTCCGATATAAAGAGTATGTCCGCTTTGGTGAAATTGACTGATTCAAGTGACGACTCAATAAATTACTTGGATATTCCTTTGGTTCAAGGTATTGGTTTTGTTACCGGAGTATACAACGGTAATTTAACTCCTTTGTTAAATTCTTTATACGGCATTAAAGATTTGACCCTCGAAACGTCGGATGCTTTGTTATCAAATATTCAAAAGTACAGGGCAACATTATTTAATGGAGTTCAATGGTTGATCTACGTTACCTTGCCTGATTCGAGCACTGATTTCGAATTTACCGCTCAAGATTCTTATAATATTAAAGGTTCCAAATCTGTTGATGGTTTGATTATTCAAGTTGCTATTGCTCCTGAAAACTCTTCACAAGATGCCTTTTACGATGGTGCAGCTGGTGTCTATGCCACAACTGCAGAAGTTAAAGGAACTGTCAGTTGCAGTTCTGCAGCAACTTACAAATTTGCTTACGAAACTACAGGAAAGTCATCCTCCGGAAACCCAATTGTTTTTGCTTTACCACACCACCTTGAGACATTAGCAGGATCGGCTCAAAGTTCAGCCACTGGCATAAAGGTGGCTTCAACCACCAAGGGTGACATGACTGCATTTTTGACTAATGAATTAACCTTTTCTGAAACAATTGAAACTAACATCCAATTCTTGCCTTGGGCACAAACAATGAATGGCCCATTAACATATACCAAAGACCAATTGAAATTGATTGCAAGCAGTGCAAATGATGAATTAAATGTTGATATTGCAGCCACGGTCAAAGGAATGAACTCCAATTATTTTGCCGGAAAGGTGATAGACAAGTATGCTTACATTCTTTTGGTTGTCAGCGAGATTATCCAGGATGAAGCCGTGACCAATGCTACTTTGGATGCCATGAAAGAAGCCTTTGATGTTTTCTTCCAAAACGAGCAATACTATCCATTGATGTACGACACCAAATTTGGAGGAGTAACATCTACTTCTGCTCAAGGGGGTGATACTGGTGCCGATTATGGTGCAGCCTACTACAACGACCACCACTTCCATTATGGTTATTTTGTTCACGCAGCTGCCATAGTAGGATACATTGATAAAAAGCAAGGTGGTACTTGGGCTCAAGACAACAAGGATTGGGTCAATGCCTTAGTTAGAGATGTGGCCAATCCTTCAGAAGCAGACTCGTACTTCCCAGTGTCTAGAATGTTTGACTGGTTTGCTGGTCATTCCTGGGCAGCAGGGTTGTTTGCAAGTGGAGATGGTAAGAATGAAGAATCCAGTTCCGAAGATTACAATTTTGCATATGGTATGAAGCTTTGGGGACATGTAGTAGGCGATCAATCCATGGAAGCTAGAGGAGGATTGATGTTGTCAATAATGTCCAGAGCTATGAACAACTACTTTTACTACACTTCGGACAACAAGGTGGAACCAGCCCAGATCTTGCCCAACAAAGTCAGTGGGATTTTGTATGAAAACAAGATTGCCTACACCACCTTCTTTGGGTCACCCGATCAAAACCCCGAGTACGTGCATGGGATCCACATGTTACCACTCACCCCTGCATCGTCGCTCATTAGAATCCCAACTTTTGTCGAGCAAGAATGGCAAGACCAAATTTCTACTTTCATTGACAATGTCAATAGTGGATGGACAGGCATTTTACGGCTTAACCAAGCCTTATACGATGCCCAACTGTCGTACCTGTTCTTTTCTTCCTCCGACTGGTCGGTAAACTACTTAGACAACGGTCAAAGTCGAACATGGAGTTTGGCATATGCGGGCGGAATCGCAAACTCTAGTTAATATTCCGCATTTTCTACACGATTTATATGAGTATAGTTCATTTTGGTTGTACATTAATTTTTAATAGATGTGAGTTTTTTGGAACTGAAAAACACCGTTCGTTCCCAATAATTTGTAGTCATTCTCGTCACCTTGTCATTCACCATCACATGTTTTCGTTTGCAAAGAAGTTGGTTGACCGGTTCGAGGGGTCGAACGGTCCCAATGAGTCATCGAGCAACGATTCGTACTTCAAAAACGCTGCCCAATTGAACAACAGAGGCTATGGACTCCGGGTGTTGCATGTGGTTCCGCATTCCACCGCACACCAACAGGGGCTCGAGGCGTGGTTCGATTACATCATTAGGATCAACAACCATGAGTTACCCATGTTGTATCCGTCCTTGTCCACCTACTCGTACAGTATCAATGACGATGGAAGCATCAACTACGGGGGCTCCACCACTGCAGAACAAGCAGGTGCCATTAACTATGAGTTGTTGTTGCAGGAGCTTGCGGTGTTGGCCAGCAACGAGAAAAGCGTCACTATCGATGTTTGGAGTGCAAAGGGAGGCGTGATAAGACTGATTCAGTTACCATTGGATGAATATGTCAGTGGTGACGTAGAACCCACCCCGTCGGTTCAACAATTGTTTGTCAACAAATTTGCTCCAATCGGGTTGACTTTGGAATCGCAGCATTTGAACACAGCTACTTATGTCTGGAGAATATTGACCACCCACCAGGGATCGCCAGCATTTATGTCGCAATTGGTGCCATACTCTGATTACATTATTGGATGTGATTCTGCCTTCCCCGATGACAACAATGGTAAGGGATTGTTGGTAAAAGGTGGTGAATCGTTGTTGACGAGAACTGTTCTCAACTACTACAACTATCACTATTCTATTTCCAATGATGATAACATACCCATTACCCTTTATGTATATAACCACGACTATGATATCTTGCGTCCTGTCACGGTAAATCTTTCTCGGAGCTGGGGTTCTGGGCAAAACAAGGGAATATTGGGCTGTGATGTGGGATACGGGTTGTTGCACCGTATTCCAGAGGTTGTGGGCAAATTTGAAGATAGCTCAATTGTTGACGATGTTCTTTTTGAATCAAATCAAAATATTAGTTATGATCTTGGGTCTCAAAGTGGCCAAAGTGAAAATGCTTCAGAAAATGAAAAGGTGATAAATCCTACAGCCCAAGTTATAGCTCCAGCACCTATTGCTCTACCCCCCACGGGTGTCAAAATGTCAGCTAAGAAAAAGAAGCACGTTGTCAATACTGCTACACTCGGAGGCATTAGCGACTACATGAATGAGGAATTGGCCAAGTCTAAGGAAGCCGACGTTCAATCACAAACAAACACAAACACAGACGGATTGCCCCCACCCCCACCCAAGGCACAATCTAAATAGGTTATGTATTTAGTAATGTAAGTAAACTTTCAAGTAAACAAATGCAAAAAAAAAGTTGCCCACTGCCGGAATCGAACCGGCGATCGCTCCATTACGAGTGGAGCGCCTTACCACTTGGCCAAGCGGGCTATAATTCAACGTGTTGGTACACTCATCTGACCATTAATAATATATTACTCGTTGTATCAGTTTCTTATTGCGATCTAATTGATGGTGCTTTACCTCTTCAGTAGCACACGCGCTTAATCGATGAGGATTCAAAAGAATTCGTAGCCACAAAAGTCGCGCTGAATCCCCACGGTCTTGTTTGAATTTCAGAATCCATTACTCCCAACTACAGGCTATAAGATGGTAACCTTCAGAATTTTGACCAATCTGCCATGAACTAAAGTTGAAAAATGACATTCGGCACCGGAAAGTAGAAAAAGCCTACTCGGTTTCCACCTGATACCATACCCTTTCGATTACACTGGCCCAGTAACTAACAAATAAAGTGAGAAATGCGCTCTAGGTCCAAATAAGGAAAGATCTCGGTTGACAGCGGGTGGCTACAGAAACCGTCCCGACACGAATAGACCTTGCGTCTCTTACCTACGCGATACAATACAACAATAACACAATGACCTCCTTACACTACACACCTAACAATAAAAAATACTTCAAATGCTTGATGCCGTATTAACATTAAACGGGCGCTGCCACTTGTTATTTGGCGTGTTTAATACTTCGTAATGACTCAACCCGCGTGAAATGGTTAATTATTAGTCGTAACAACAACCACAGTTTGTCTATTAAATTACTCATAATGGAACAATGAAAAAAACTCCACAAATATATTACCAACCCAATATGCCAGTAATTTTTCAATTTTATGTAACTGTCCTTTCAACCTGTTTTGCATCGATCTATATGGTTCTTTTGTTGGATTGAACGCAGCATCGCTTCAAGATGGCAGAACACAAGATTACCTTTCGTGAACAAATGAAGGGTTTCCCCTTTTGGCAAATCTTTGTCATTAGTGTGATTCGTTTTGCAGAACCAATTGCCTTCACGTCCCTCTTTCCATATGTATACTTTATGATTCGAGATTTTGGAATAGCCAAGAATCCTGCTGATATTGCCACATATTCCGGGTACTTGTCAGCGTCATTTGCATTTTTCCAGTTCTTGTGCTGCGTGCAATGGGGGAAAGCATCAGATAGGGTGGGCAGAAAGCAGATTCTCTTGAGCGGATTGGCAGGCACCGCAGTATCCATAACTATTTTTGGATTTTCAACGAACTTCTACATTGCTGTGTTTGCCAGATCGTTGATGGGATGCTTGAATGGGAATATTGCTGTATTGAGAACGGCTTTGGGAGAAATGGTCACGGAAAGGAGACATCAAGGTATCGCATTCTCCACATTGCCTCTCTTGTGGAATGTTGGCGCCGTCATCGGGCCCATGATTGGAGGATCGAAGTACCTCACGAGACCAAAAAAGAGACAATCCCTGGACCTGGCATTGGAAACGCTATTCATTCTGCCGGTGGAAGGTTCGGGAGAAGATAGCATCTATGAAAGATTCATTAATAAGTATCCTTATGCATTATCAAATGTTGTCGTGGCGTCAATCTTACTAACAAGCTTGGTTGTTGGTTTCTTATTTTTGGAAGAGACCCACGAAAGGTTCAAAAAGAAAAGAGACATTGGCTTGGATATAGGAGACTTTATTTTGACTAGGTTGGGATTTGAAATGCCAGTCAGACCGTGGCACAAGAAAAAGTCAAAAACAAAGAACCCCCAAACCAGCGAGCCAACGCCATCTAGTCAACCTATCCAACCTGTAAATTCGCAATCTGCCGTCGATGAAGATTATCCTGAAGAAATAGATTCCGATTCTGTTGGCGAAGACACTCCACTAGTCTCTTCGTCCCCGCAACCATTCTATTCTAATGTAGATGACGATTGCGTGAGTACAACTTCTGAAGATTCGATTGCGTCTGTTGGACCAATTTCAAGACGGTATTCTGCAGCATTGGTGCGACGTTATTCTTCAAATCAATTGGGGCCAGTTATTTCGGTTACCACCACAAATGATGTTTCCTCCATATTTACTACAAATGCTGACCAAAAATTCACTAAAGAAATATTCACCCCTCAAGTCATTCAAACCATTTTTTCTAATTTCCTCATTTCCTTCCATAACATTGTGTACGCAGAATTTTTGCCTGTTTTGCTAGCTGGTCGCTTGATGCCTGAAAAGTTAAAATTCCCATTTCACATAAAGGGAGGATTTGGATGGGAGTCGAGCAGCATTGGGACATTACTTTCAAGTACTGGACTTATTGGTGCGTTAGGAATAATGCTCGTTTTTCCAATCTTGGACCGCCATTTCCGTACTCTTACCACCCTCAGGCTTTCCACGTTGATATTCCCCTTCAGCTATCTGATATTGCCCTATTACGTATTTACCCTTCAGGAAGTCAATGGTTCCAACCCTCCTTGGTTAACAAAAGCGTTGCTTTACGGAACATGTTGTGCTAACTCCTTCTCAGGAGCCATTGGATTTCCAAATGTTTTAATTTTGATCCACAGAGCTTCAGCTGCCGAACACAGGGCGTTTATTAACGGTACAGCTTTGTCACTCGGATCGTTGGCCAGATTCATTGGCCCTGTGTTTTGGGGTTATCTCATGTCTGTTTGTGACAAATATGAAATTGGCGAAGTATCTTGGTTCTGCTTGGCTTTCTTATCTTTCATCTGTATGGCGCAAACATTTGTCATGAAGGACGAAGATGAAGACATCAAACACCCCCAAGAAGCGTAATCACATTGGATATCCATATCTGGTTCGTACTAGAATGCAGTTTTTGCATCCACTATTTATTTTTTTGTTGCATACATAAATTCGCATAGTAAACTATCACTGGAGTAAAGGTTCAATTCAGGCCGTAGAGACAATGACCATTCTCACAAGTATGGGGATGTTTATCATCGATGAAAACCGCTATCCACCATCTTGGAACAAACCTAATGTTCACAATATCATTGGCGGAGGAGGACCCTATGCTATCATTGGTGGAGTAATTCTCGCAACGAGCAAATTCTCAGGTCAGATATCCGGAATCATTGATAAAGGAACCGACTTTCCCTTGGAGGTGGAGCTGGTGTTGAGATCATGGGATTCTGGCATTATATTTAGAGAAAACCCAAACAGAAAGACTACACGTGGAGTTAACACTTATCTCGAAAACGGAATACGAGAATTTCACTATGAAACATCAAAGAAGAGAATCGAGGTTGATGATATTCTTGACTTTGAGAGCACCAAGATGAGTCAATGCTATCATTTGATATGCTCCATTGCCCGTGCCAATGATATAATAGACAAGTTAAACTCTTTACGAAATGATATTGTATACATCTATGAGCCACTACCAGATGATTGTATACATGAAAACTTATCAGCATTACAAGCTCTATTACCCAAAATCAACATATTTACACCAAATCTAGACGAAGCCAAGGCTCTTCTTAACACTGACTCCGAAGATCTAAGATTTATATCAAATGAGTTTACAAAGTGGCTATTTTTGAATAATTCCGGGACAGTACTCAGATGTGGACCAAGTGGATGCTATATCAATACCATAAACAATCTCCTAGTTTCACTTCCAGCTTATCACCAACATCAGGAAAACGTGGTAGATGTAACCGGCGGAGGAAATTCATTCTGCGGGGCATTTGCAACGGCATACATTCTTTCCAAGGGTGATTGGACTATCAGTGGAGTCGCAGGAAATATAGGCAGTGGGTGTATCATTGAACGTCTAGGTATGCCTACTAGATGTGGTTCTCAATGGAACGGGAAGACTCTACAGCAGAGATTAGATGTGTATCTCAAACAGAATCCGAATATCAAAATCAAATTCGATTGGATCTAGTTCGTAAATATGCAAGTAATATACAACAATTAAACTTATAAATGTAAATGTATGAAGAATTGAAATTAAACATTATCCGTCCCATTAATGTCCATCATGACTAAGCGTGCTATCATTTCCAAGTCGAGAGTCCTAACTACTTTCATCTGGTGCTGTCTTTGAAGCCATTGAAGGAGGTACATTGTCTTCATGATAGAGATTCCGCATTATCTCTTTAGTATCATGCCACCTTCTAATCTTTTTGCCGTAAATGTATAATGGAATACCCCAAAGACTGACAAAGAGTTGAACACAACCATATGTAACAAATGCTGTTTTTTCACCTCTAGCGTGAATGAAGTTGGTATTGAATAAAGAAAAGATAAATCCCAAGAGGTTCTTCAAGAAGTTGAAAGAAACCAATGATTCAGCTGCGAAAACTTTGTAAGAATCCACAGAAAACGTGATTGCTGTTGTTGAAGCCATAGAGGAGCCAAAGCTCATACAAGCAAAGAAAATAACAGGCCCAGCCCACATATCCTTAACATGTGCCGACCAACCGAAACCTATTAATCCAAATGCAATAGCAATTGTGGATGGAATTATCATCACTAGTCTGAATTCTGGCTCATATACCCCCTTATTCTTGCTGACCATGTATCTACTCACTCTATCGCTGACCAATCCAGCCGTCAATGAGCCCAATATTCCTCCTATAAATGGTGAGATGTAGAACAATCCCACCGTTTGTTGATCATAGTTGTAACCATCACCTTTGAAGATATCGGAGATGATTTCCGAAATAACAATCAACCAAACCACAGCCAATGCATAAATCATTGATCCAAATAGAACATGTGGATAGGTGTACAAGAAAAACGGCCTTAATGCAACCATCCACCAACTATCAAGAGTGTGTCTTCCTGAAAATAAAGAAATACTTTTCCAATATGAATGTTTCACGTGGGGTACGTCTTGTTCCTCCATTTCTGTGATACCTATTGGTTTTTGATTCTCCAACTGATCAATGGAGGTGGTACCATCCATTGTCGAGGAAGAAAGACTGTGCTGGTCTAAAACATTCATCTGAGAAGGTCTCTGCAAGGCAAATGCATTGGGTCTTTGGGTAGGAGGATGATAGGTGGCCACACTTCGAGCAGCTTTTGTTTCCTCCTGTGATCTCTTGGATGGCGTGGGGGATCTTTCCCAGAAAGTTTCAGGGACAAAGAAGTACGTTAACAACAAACTTCCACCCAAAAACATAGCCAAAATCCAAAACAACCAATGTCTATCCAAATATTGAAAAACCAATCCTGACAATAATGGAATGATATTTTTGCCCCCCAATAACAACATGGTATAAAGCCCCACTCTATAAGCACGCTCGTGAGCAAAGTAAATCTCAGCAATGGTGGAACTTGGTAAACATTCAGTAGGAGAAGCACCAATCCCGGTTAATACTCTTGCACCCATAAGATTGCCGAAAGAATTGGCAACACCTCCCCATATAGAACCCATTAGAAATATAAAGATCCCTGCGATATAAACCAACCTCTTGCCGTACAAGACTGCAGTTGGTGATGCGATGACGGAACCAAAGCCCAATGACAACATGAAACCACCAACCAAATATGATATAGTTGCTAATGGACGGTCAAATTCCTCTACTAATGAATTCATGCCTGCAGCCAATAGAGGGGATTGGCCTCCACCCAAGAAACTCTGAAACCCGATGATCAACAAGCACAAATCCCTCTTCCACATGGGCCAGTTCAACGGATCATTGGGCGACTCGTGAGGCTGCGGCAGCAAGATGATTCCCGTGGCGGATTTCTTCATGCTATGAAGGTCTGCATTGTCTTCATCCGGATCATCCATCATGATGACGGTGCCGGTGACCTCCTTCACCCGAGTCTGCTGAATTCCCAATTGGGATCTCCGTATACGGGGCTTTGTCATTGTAGTAATACTAGGAGAAAGATGGGAGAGATCGCCAACTATTTCGTTAAGTACACATTTGCTGATATCTATATGATGTTAAATATACGATGTGCCAAGAAGATGCTTCAACAAGAAACGTGAGTGATGTAGTTTGATTTGACACAAAAACACTACAAAGATGCCTGAAACTGATACGACCTACGTGCTACCATAAGAGTTGTCGTGTCAAGATTCTATGCTATTGTTACACCACCCTGGTGGTAAGTGGTCATAACCTGCAGGCGGTAGAAACTACCAAGGGACTATTTTTTACTGCTATCAAAGAATGCTAATGAACAATGAAACTCCGAACCTAAATTCAGTCAACGCGAATAGCCAAATTTAACATTACGTCATTGGTAAACAGTAGCCACCTGGAACTGCAGCACCACATGGTAACCACTTTGAGGTGCCGACGATATTACCCCACAAATTACATATTGTAGCGTCGGTGACACAAATCAATGACTACAGGTGCTTTCATATTGGTGGACAGTCATTGTTGATGGGATTGATACAATCCCCTCTTTTCTGCGCAACACGTTTTGATAAGCCTGATTGTTATTCTCAGAGTTGATGATTTTGAGGAAAACCACCAAAATGCTTTTTTGGCTATGTTTACAATACAACCACCTGGACAGACAAACTGTTTTAGCTACTGTAAGACATCTTAGATACTTTGTTCACATGACTTGAAAATACAAGCTTTTCGGATTTGGCAAAAGAATCCCGTACTAGATTAATTTGCTCTAGTCGACATAAAAATGGCGAGAGGTTATAATAATTTGGTCACAGTACTATTGTTGTCTTATCAAATTTGACTCTCCATGTACAAACCACAAATGGAAGTCAATAACTTGATAATGTGTGATAAAGCATTTTTAATTTTACCCGATATTACGAATTATATATATGGTTTACACTACAAGATAAGATTAAGCTAGATAGTAATCGTGCGAAAACTCACGTTGCATAATGAGTATTCGACCAATCACTAGTCTAATTACCAGGAAGAAGGACCGAATGCTTCCCCTTCCTTCAAAAGTCTCCTGACGTTTGGAACAACAACGTAGTTTCCTGCATCATCAGTGGCACCCATGATGTTATAGTCAGCGGTGTTCACCACGTTGTTACCCCACCAACTTGGGAAGTTGGTGTTTGTCAAATTCAAACAGAGGAAAATGATCAAGGTACACCAAGCTAACCCAATATCCAAACCAGCAGATAAAGAGTAGTTGTACTTGGTCCACCAGTGGAACCACTTTCTCTTAATCCACCAACCAAAGATCAAACCGACCGCGCAGTATGATGTGTAGTTGTATGGAGTTGCTGGTGGAATGTATCCAGTACCAGAGAAGAACACAGGCCAGTGCAAGTACTTAACCCATGAGTTTGGATATTTCTTCAAGATTAACCAGTTGACAATTGGCAAAAGAGCACCAATAATGAAGAAAAACAATAATCCATAGTAGATCTGGCCCGAGGAGAATTGACGTTGCGGACCAATAACACCCCAAATAATGGAAGCGTTGAAGAAAACTCTACCGTTTGGACAAGTGTAATGGTTTGGTTGATCTGGTTCACACAATTTTTCAATAGACCCATATGACCATCTCAAAACGGCAATTTGAACCAATGAACCCCAGATAGTTGCAATCAATTGTGCTGAGAATAACAATCTGGGTGCAATCTTCATGTAGTGACCCAATTTCATATCTTGAGCAAAGGTAACTGCTTGATTATTGGTAATGTAACCAAATGTTTTAAAGAACATCATAGCCAATGGCTTACCTGGCAACATGTAACCAATGATGAATTCTGTGACAACATTCAAACCAACAGCAATATTGGTCTTAGCATAGATGATAGCAACTGGCAACAAGAAAACGATTGCAATCAAAAGAGCAACAATCAAACACCAAACTGGCATTTCGGTGTCCCAGGCTCTAATGGTGGCAATAGACATGGCAAAGAAAACCAAAAACACGATGATAAACCACCAATCGGGAACTTCACGGTAGTGTCTCATCAATCTCATGTGCACATCAGGCTTTTCCTTCATCTTAACTTGTTCAACAATTTCTCTTCCATGGAACAAAACGGTGTGAACAATTGTGGCTAAGATGGAAGCAAACGACAAACCATAAGAAATAGCAAAAGTTGTCGAAAGGAAAAGAGGAGAGTATTTTTCGTATGCTTTTTGATTGAAGGTCAAAGTCTTTGGATCAATGATTCTGGAAACATTGTATGTTTGTTGGTATCTATCGTAAGAACTGGAAGATGAAATTGGCAAATATTCACCATACCAGGTGTTGGTGTAGTAAAGGGCAGGAACAACGATCCAGAAAATAAGAACCACCGAGAAGAAGATGGTTGCAATGGTTGATGCAGGTGGAATTAATGGAGAACCAATATAACCAGCGATTTGATTCCAATCCAAAGCAATGTTGTTTGGGAACATTCCTAAACCAGAAGAAGAACCAAAAATTTGGTTGATGATGACATTGTTAGGTTTGATCCAAGTAATCCAGGAGAAGTAAGACAAAGCTTGGAAGATGTAACCTGGGAACCAGTACCAGATAAATGAGCAAGTAAAAACGGTTGCGAAAAACAATAATCTGGAAATTTTCCAACCATTTGCAGGGTGATTTTCATTGATGTGCATGTTGGTCAAAAATGTAGAAGTGACCAAGTTAGAGGGCCAGATGGCACCAGCAGGGTACACAACCACTCTTCTAGCCACACCACCCAATGCAAAACCAATACATTGGGTACTCCAAATAGCTAACAAGTCGAAACCCCATCCAAAATCAGAATTGTAGAACTTGTTTTGTGCCAACAAAATATCGGTGGCATATGCGGCACCACCACCAAAAGAAACATTTGCCATAATGGTAATAATAGTGTGTTCTTTGATATTGAAAGGACCAGGGTTCAATGGAACGCCAAAAATCTTGATGTCTGGCAAAGCCCATGCCCAGAATCTACCGAGGGGCCAAGCCAAAATCGAAGTAACAAATGTAGTGATGGTGAAGGAAGGAGAATGGAAACTGAACAAAATATTCATCCCACAACCAATGGTTGTTAAAATCATCCCAAGAACCCATGCTCTGATAGTGTTTTGAGGCAAAGAGGTATCGTCAGTACTGGGAACAGCAGCTCTAACTTCAGGATAAGGGGAATCGTCAGAAACTGTGATTGCTGCATATTCGTCTTCCAAAACATCTTGAATTAAGTTTGAGGTGACAGGGTCGAATTCTTGTGACTTGGAAACGACAAGATCCAAATTGTCGATTTTTCTGTCAGCTTCATAATCGTCATTTAAAAACTCTTGTGAGGTTTTTTCTTCCACCACCTCGGTGGTGGCTGGTGTATCACCATTTCCCTTGCTCAAAACTGCTTTTAGCTTTTCCATCGTTGTGTGCTCGTAATAATGTAACGTCAATAAATTAAAAACTCGTCCACCACTACACAAGCAATTTTTGAACCCTTCAGTGACAGTTGCCAAGAATGAAACAAATTGACAGCTACAGCTAATAAATGAAAATCTCCGTAAGGAAGAACAAATGAGAATGCACGGCAGGTGGAATTTACATGATTTATATATGGGTATTCTTTTGAAGCAAGCTATGTCGGGCAAAGATTGGGTGGCTGCCTTAATGAAACTGATAACAAAATAAGTCGTCTAATTTTTTAGCATTATTCTCCATCAATACCGGTCACAATAAATACGAGGCTCATTACTTAATACGGAAAACACCAAATTGTGTTATAAATGGCCAATTTGATATGGCTCCCAGGGCACCAGAAGGTTGAAATTTTCCTGATAAACTTCCGAAGAATCGCAACAAAGACGCTGATGTATGTCGGTATTTCTTTTTTGATTTGTGGCTCTTCTAATTATCGATCCTCTCCTCTAGAGGCGACCACACTGTGGTGGGCAGTTTTCCCATCCTGGATGGTGAGGGGGTTTTAGTAAATGTTCCAGACACAATAATGTTTTCTAAGTTTTGCCCTACATAATTATTTGGTTCGTTGGTGCCTTATGAGGAAGAGGGACATTAGTCACTAAATGCAACAAGTGAATTTTGTCGCGACTCTGGCTGGTGATCTTGTGGCACTAATTCTGATTTCACCCCACACATTTCAAAAAATAGAAACTCCCGGGTTAGCGGTAATAGCTAAGTAATTTTGGAATACTTTTAAAGCAAGCTGCCAAGGATTTCTCAATAGCCGTGCATTTATTATTACAGACGTTTCGCCTTGGTGGACCGGCTGCTAAAAATCATCAGAAAACCATCAACTCAGCACGATGTGCATAGTTTTCTATTTTTAATCTCGCCACAGGATACGCCCGCTGATTATGACTGGGCTTATTCTTATCTCCAATCTTGTAGAGGAGACAACGAACCAAAGGGGAATTTAGGAATATTAATTCTGGTCTCATGCGCAATTCCATTTCACCATACGGCTCCAATTTATTTTATGAAAAAGAAATTTCATGCGCGTCATAGTAAAAAAATAATAGCCTACCAGAAATGCCAATTTCTTATCAGCATGGAGCAATTTATCTGCCTAGAATCCTTGCCGCAAATCCTGCAGCTAATGGTGTGCCAAGCTAATAAGGGGATCGACCATTCGTGCCTTCTGAGGATGGGATCTGTTTGTATCCAACTAGCTACGCTAGCTTTGCATGAAAGCAGTACCCTGTGACGGCGGGGCACAATCCCCCCTCTTCTGCAAATCCCTATCGTGATCTTGTGTATCCGAGGGCATTCGTAAGAAGGTGGCTTGAGTAAGATTGCCTTACAGTCGATGCTGATCATTTGATGATCATTCAATTGTTGTATCCCCGGAAACTGGCCATACAACCCTATGTTTATGTGCAGGAAGCTGTCAACTATAAATATGCGCGAGCGCAAAAATCGGGCTAAAGCCGGTACCGGAATTATCGCGGCCAAAAAAATACCTTGCTAGTACACAGCATTGACGAGTGCTATGCAGAAATAGATATGCTTCAGATAACCAAGCAAAAGATCGATTACTGATAAGACAATCATTGAATCTTATCATGCGTCATTGTCAATAAACTCGCTAAAATTAGTCTTTAAAGCCATGCCATTCATCTATTTCAACGGTTCCTACGTCATTGCCATTGATTTCAGCAGAATCGGGGCGCAAGTTACGATTCTGTCCATTTTGCATAGTTGTTGTCGTTTTTTTACCGGATGATTGTATTTCTTCGTTTGACTCACTATACTGAGGTACTTTGATGAAACAGGCAGCAAAAAATCCGATCCCTCCGTCTTCTTTAGGGTTGGCACGTACACAACCTCCCGCCAACCTATCACACTCTGACTTATCACTTGACATGCTGGAAAATTCCTCTGCCCATCCTCTTCTTTCCCAGTTTGGCAAAACAATGGACCTCGGTGCTAATTGCCAGCCCATACTCTTCAATTCTGGGTCTTGCAATAAATCAATCACCACTCTCTCATTTTCGTGAGGATGGATGGAACATGTAGAATATACCACCTTTCTTGCGTTTGGAAACTGCATTGCATGCTTGACAATTTTAAACTGAAATCCTGCCAACTTATTCAACCGTTCCACGTCTATATCTTCATTTGTTTCTTCATTGAATGTGGAATCCTCTATTGCTCGACCGAAAATACCTGATCCACTACAAGATGGATCAACAATCAACCCAGTAACATTTGGAAAATCCTTTGGAAGTGTGGATGTAAAGTCACAATGGGTTACTTGTATTAAGTGTTTCTTTTTAGAACCAGTTGCCTTTGCGCACATTGTTTTCAACACCTCCACTCTCCGGGCGTCCCGTTCAAATGCATACACAACCGAATTTTCTGCCTCTGGCAAGTACGAAGTGGCATGGGTCGCCTTGTTTCCTGGAGCAGCACATGCGTCGATCACTTCGTAATGTACATCGGAAGCTTCCTCGTTAAGAATATGACCAGGAAAACAGGATGCACGGTCTTGGATAATTATTTCTCCATTCTTATACGCCTCTGTAGAAGTAAGCTTTTCTTTAGGATGGACTCCGAACAAATTCGGTATGTAGCTGTCACTATATATCATGCCAATATCCGTTAATTCAGAAATGGTGCTCACTGGCTGCAAATCTTGGAAAAACTTTTGATTTTGGACCATGCTCTTGGAGGCTTTTAGAGTGTTGATTCTAAACCAGCGCACAGGCGTTTCATCTTCATCTGTTTCCTTTGTAGGTAAATCTTGGACAGACTTCACTTTATATTTCAATTTCAATTTGATAAACTCGGCTTGCAACCTTGTTTTATGAGACAAAAACTCCTCCTTGATCGGATGTTTACCACTTTGAATTCTTCCTTTTGAAGAGAATAACAAGTCGTGAGTCAATAACAATAGAAGTTCATTGTTTATCTTTTTCTTCAAGTTGGTTTTTATTTTAGATTTCTTCAATATCTGTTGCAAATATTCTTTGTATTTCAATGTGGAATACACCAATGCATATATGTGTTTGGGAGAGTTTGTTAATTTGGAATCATTGAATATTCTGGACTGTAAACTTCCGGATTGCTTTCCAGGCTTTAAATACTTTTCAGCTTCGAAGTAAAGCTTCATTGTATGTGGTAATTGTCAATGGGTTAGTGTATTTGTAAACGTAGAAATGATTGAGCAGTAGAAAGAGATGCTGTTACCCGGATTTTATTTTCAAATGCCAATTCCATTTCTTATGGTGTATCTATGAATCCTATTTCGATCTATATAGTGTACTAGTCATTGAAAAAAAGATACTAGTGATCTGTGCTGACGATGGGTTCTACTTTTGGGAAAAGGCAATTTAAATTGGTGTTTTGGAATTGATCAATTTTTGCAAAAGTTTTGTACAAATTCAGTTTAAGTTGATTCTGAGAGTTGCAACTACATTATTACTACTCAATATTTGATGCTAACTGGCTAGTGAAGTATAAATGCATCATTTTATTAGGGCATTTTTATCAATTTGAAACCAATATATGCGTTGTTATGGTTGGATGTTCAACTAGATGTTCAACAACTGAACTTCATCAACATTACTGAAAGAACAACAACTACTTAATTGAAAATGATATCGTCCACTCGGCTTGTAAATAGAGGTTCTCTAGATTGCCAATGTGGCTTTAAAATGCAATATGCGGTGTAGACTGGACAATAAAGTGTCCTTACAAATATTGCAAATACGGAACTTACAAATTACTTGCTCATGTGTCCAACGGAACGTATGTTATTAACTATACAATACAGCACAACCAAATACTAACTATGACATAAAATGAACTAGAAATATTAATTCAATAAATCTAAGCAGTAGCTTCGTAGTGGTAGTCTGGGAATTGCTTCAAGTTTGCTTCCAAGTTACCCTTTCTAGACAAGAACTTAACGTAAGCACCGTCATCCTTGACTTCACCGTTGTTCTTCTTGGCAACGTACTCGTCTCTGTTCAATGGAGTGAAACCCCACTTCTTAGAGATGATAATCTTTTGTTGACCTGGGAACTTGTATCTGGCTCTTCTCAAACCTTCAATGACAACTTCCTTGTTGGAGTCCTTGGTTCTAGCGGACATGATAATTTGACCGATAGAAACTCTGGCAGCCAAACCGTGAGGCTTACCCCAAGCACCTCTCATACCTTGTTGCAATCTATCAGCACCGGCACACGACAACATCTTGTTGATACGCAAAACGTGGAATGGGTGGACTCTGACTCTCAAGTGGAAAGAATCTCTACCAGAGACCTTGGTGATATATTTGTTGGCACAGATACGAGCGGCTTCCAAAGCTTCAGAGGACAATTGTTCCAACTCGTTGGAGACCAAGTGGACACATAATGGGAATTCATCAACAGGGGCCTTCTTTCTACCCAAGTCGTAGATTCTGATCTTGGCGTCTGGGACAGCTCTGTTGTATCTAGACTTTGGGTATGGTTTGTTCTTACAGTATCTGTAACATCTAGCTGGTCTTCTAGCCATTTTGTCTAAACTCAGTTAGTACTATGATCAATAAAAAGGAGACAGTGGAGACGAATACACTCGATCGAGTTTATATACGGCTATAGGTAGTGATAGGAAACTCTTGAACTTTTATATTTGAGGAAAGATGATGCTTGATGACAAATCAAAATATCCACGAGCACGCTGCTTTGGAACACAGCTACGGTGCTTTCTCGATCTCTGGATGATACACATTGATATTCACGTTCTCACTCGTTCCTCGACCTGGATTCCTCCATTTGTAGATAGAACATACCTTTATCAACACTTGGTTACTTCAATATGAAGAAGATTAGAAATTGACCTCCGAAAATCTTTTCTATGAAAAGCAAGGGAATGGCGAAAGTGCGAGAATCCTGCAGATAAACACGGTGTTTAGTAAGCAGAGGGCAGTTACAGTGTGCGGGAGCGTTAATGCCCAGGCAGGTGATCAGAAAAACTGTCCGGTTGATCACCTGATTTATGTGACTTGTTTTTTCGTGGGAAGAATTGGCGGCGCACGACAATCAGATGCACCTCTCACCTGATTAACGATCATGTGGAAAGTGTCATCTGACCCATGTTCCAGATTTGGAAGGTAAAAAACTAGTGCTGCTCATCTCAAGGGTATCATCTCCACCTGGTCAGTATCAGCAGCATGGGAAGATACAGCGTCAAGCGGTACAAGACGAAGAGAAGAACCCGGGATCTCGATTTGATCTACGAGGACTTGTCGTCAAAAGAGTCGATAATAAGACTCAAGAACCAACCCATCGATGAGACCAAGCCCGGGTTGGGGCAATACTACTGCATTGAATGTGCCAAGTATTTCGAGAACCAGTTGAGTCTCGACCGTCATTCCAAGTCCAAGGTTCACAAGAGAAGGGTCCGGGAATTGAAACAAAGGCCGTACACACCATTGGAAGCCGAGGCTGCTGGAGGTGTCAACATGGTCAAGTTTATGGAATCAGTGGAGAAGTACAAGCAATTGGAACAATTGAAGGCCGACAACCGCGAGGAATTGGAGGCTTTGAAGAACCAAAAGAAGGACGATTTGACGGCCATCATCACCGGGATCCCCACCGAGGAATTTGAAAACCAGCACAAAGGTGATGGCGAAGTTGCCATGGCGGAATGAGGGTTCTTGTCTGATTTAAATTTAGTTCTTATTGCATTCTTACTAGAGGTTTATTATGTATGGGGTTCATATATGTTGGTTGCATTGTCACGGAGTTTGAATCCGATGGTGCCCCACATTGAGGGTTGGTGTATCATTGAGGGGTCCGAAAATTGATTTTCAATGATATCACCAGACTTGCCGGGTTTGACCAGTTACTCAAATAGGCTGTAGTTCGAGACTGAGAAAGGTCGATCCGTTTCGACCAATGAAAAGCATTTTCCATTGGTATCGTATTACTAATATCACGACATGAGACTTCGACTCAAGTCAAAGAAGGGGGTGGTTACCGTGACCATCGATAGCTCCACACTGTTCAAGGACTTTTTACAATCGCTCGATGACAGTTCCGAGTTGCACGAGGAAGGAGAAGTAGTGTCGCAAATACGAATGGGGTTTCCCCCAAAATTGTTGGATTTGGCGTTCTCGACGGATGCTGTCACCGTTGATGATAAGGGGATCAAGAACGGCGATCAGTTGACTCTCGAGTTTGGTCGCGGGGGCGACTCCACCACGCCCCAAAAGGCTGCGAACGACACCGCCAATGTGCGTGGCGACATACCATCGGTGTACATCCCCGAACTAGACCAGTACTTGATCCTCCGCAACATCCCCCACGACAATTCGTGTTTGTTCAACTCAATCTCGTACGCTCTCTCGGGATCAAAGTCCTACACCACATTCTGCCCCCCCGGGGAGCTCAGGAAGATAGTGGCGCGCCACATTGAGCAGGACCCCGAGCAGTACTCGGAGCTTGTGCTCGGACGGCCGCCCCAGCAGTACTGCCAGTGGATCCAGAAGCAAGATTCATGGGGTGGGGCCATAGAGATTGGCATTCTCGCCGAATGGTACGACACTCGCATTGTTTGCATGGATGTGGAGCTGGGCAGCGTGATGCGCTTCGAGAGCGAACGCACGCCTCCCCGCCAGTACATCTTGCTGGTGTATAGCGGAATCCACTACGACGTGTTGGCCCTCAATAGCCGGTTGTCGACGGCCGACAAAGACAAGGCCCACGACGTTTCCCACTGGCCAACCACCGACCTCCACCGCGAGCAGGTGGTGCTCGATGCTGCCAGCAAGCTTGTAGGGTTGCTACAAACCCAGGACTACGCCACCAACACCACCACCTTCCGGGTGCGGTGCTTGCAGTGCTACAAGGTGTTGGTGGGGGAGATGGGGGCGTCCAAGCACGCCGAGGAAACGGGCCACATGAGTTTTGGCGAGACCAAGTAGTCACGTGTCGCACATCCCAATAGACAGGCCCCACCACGGGTGCCCCGCCAGGGATTCCCCACCATGCGCTCCCCACCATGCGGTACCCTACAGTGTGATTCCCCAGCGTGGTTGCCACCGCCGTAGTGGGCACGCTGGATAATCGGTGTACACACGCAGGGAACATGTAGGCATTTTTTCTGCGTCGTCCCATCAGGAAAATGAATCAAAAAATTTACAACCTTTTCGTGACTGTCGCCAGTTTGTTGGGAATTCACGTGTCACGCAGCTTAGTGACGATTGGTGTGTGAATAGCGTTGGGCAACAGTGGGATTGCTGAGTTCTTGGCCTTAGCACTGTTTTTGGGAATATCTGTTTTTGTTGAAAACCCGTTTGCCAGCATCTGTCGCCGCAAACTCCTGGACGTTTGAAAAAGACCGTCAGGAAATCTCCCGTGGAAATCTCCAGGTAGATTAATAGAAGAAATTTGGTTGGTGTTCGCTAGCGTTATCATCGACAATTTTGATTGTGATTTTATTGTATAAACCAACGTAATTTGGTCACCGTGGGTGTTTTGAGCATTTATAGGCAATGTCGAAAACTACGGAATTTTTTTGTATGTATGCAGATACAGTTGACCCGGTGCAATATACTAACAACCAGCAGGCCGTCTTCCCAAATCGGTGGACTTGATACACGACTTGGAGGACGTCACTCCTCAACCCAAGGCCAATGGCGAATGCCGGTCGGCGTCCTACTCGGGCGATGGCCGTTTCTTTGCATATACTCAACCCAATGAAGTGGTGGTGGTGAGCACAGAAAAACAGGCTGAAGTGTACCACCGCATCGACCTGCCGGAAGTGTTTGACATTTTGTTTTCCCCCAAGGGTACTTACTTGTGTCTTTGGTGCAAGCCCGTGCTCCTCAACAAGGAGAACGGCACTTGGACCGACAATTTGAAAATCTTCAACTTGAACACCAAGACCGTGATTGCTCAGTGGAGCTCCAGACATCAGAATGGGTGGAAGCCTCAGTTCACCAACGATGAACGTATTTTTGCCAAAGGTTTCAACCAAAAAGAAATCCATTTCTTTGAGATTGACCCCAACTCCAACGACGAAATCAATGTGAACCGCCCCACCTATAAGTTCAAAACCGACGACTCCAAAGCCACCTTCCAGAGTTACCAATTGTCGCCAGGCAGAAACCCTAGTGTGGCTGTGTTCATACCGGAAAAGTCAGGAAAACCCGCCAGTGTGGTTATATATAACATTCCCAACTTTAACCAGCCCATCTGCCACAAGAACTTCTTCAAGGCAGAAAGGTGTCAGTTGAAATGGAACTCGTTGGGAACTGCATTATTGGCATTGGCATCTACTGACCACGATACCACCAATCAATCCTACTACGGAGAAACCAATCTTTACTTGTTGGGAATCGCCGGTTCGTATGATTCCAGAATTGACTTGACAAGAGAAGGCCCCATTCACGACATAACATGGTCACCTTCCGCCCGTGAATTCGCTGTTAGTTATGGATACATGCCCTCGGAAACCACTTTTTTTGACGCCAGAGGTAATGCCATCCATTCGTTGCCAACGGCACCAAGAAACACCATCTTGTATTCGCCTCACGCCAAGTTTGTGTTAGTGGCAGGGTTCGGTAACTTGCAAGGAACGGTTGATGTGTATGACCGTCAAAACAAGTTTGCCAAGGTGGTGACCTTTGAAGCCACCAATACGTCGGTGTGCGAGTGGTCTCCATGTGGCCGGTTTATCCTTACCGCTACCACGTCACCAAGATTGAGAGTGGATAATGGATGCAAAATCTGGCACGCCAGTGGGAAATTGATTTTCATGAAGGAATATCAAGAATTATACTCCATTGGGTGGAAGCCCCAGCCATTGAGTGATTTCCCTCACTTGAAGACATTGGAACCCCCACCACCGGCACACGAGTCGACAAAGGAGTATGCGGCAAAACGGGAAGCATTGGCAACAGCGGCATCTAAGAAACCAGCTGGTGCTTATCGTCCCCCTCATGCCCGTAATTCTCCAGCTGCTGCCACTGCCACCTCGTTGTATCAACGAGAAATACAAAACAATTTACGTGCTAGTGCTCCTGGAACCCCACCACCAGGATTTCCTCAGCAAAAGAATGGCGTCAATCCTACCAGTGGAAGAGCGAGAGTGGTTCCTGGAGCCGCGCCCGTGGTGGAAAAGGAAAGCAAGACTGCCATCAAGAATAGAAAGAAGAGAGAAGCAAAGAAACAACAGGGCGACAAAAGCGAATCGCCAGCCCCTCTGCCTAGCCGTGCCTTATCGCCCGCTCCAGCCGCCGCCGCTGCAGGAGCTCCACCCGCAGCACCAGCCCCAGTTGGTGGGGTGGTGATTGGAGGAGTCGCCTCCCTCGAAGAGAAAAAGATCAGATCGTTGTTGAAGAAGTTACGGGCAATTGAACAATTGAAGATGAAGCAGGCTGCAGGCGAACCGTTGGAGGATACACAAATCATCAAGATTTCCAAGGAAGAAGAGATTAGACAAGAGTTGAATATGTTAGGCTGGAGCGAATAGAGTAAGTAGCGACAAACAATCAATTCCAATGTATCTGGGTTCTGTAGGCCAGAACTCTGCGCTAAACCTCGACATTGTAGACAATGGACCCAATTACCAGCAGACCACCCACGTGATCGCTATTTGTGGCATTGGACACCAGAATCTGCCCTTTGTTTAGTCAACAAAAAAGAGGCGTTTTCGTGGAAATTTTCACACGTTTTTGGAGATTTTTTTCGTGTCGTGGACCGCGACGGGCCATCAACATCCACATTTTGTTCTCGTTATCACCAGTCTTCTTTTGGAGGTTGACCATAAACAAGGACTCAATACCGCTTAATCAAGCCCAAACCGAAGCCACCACTCTTACAATGTCATTTACTAACAAAGAAGACCCCAAGACTTTGGTCTTGTTCGACGTTGACGGTACCCTTACCCCAGCCAGATTGAAGGTGTCAGAAGAGATGAAACAAACTTTGGAAAAGTTGAGAAGAAAGGTTGTCATTGGTTTTGTTGGTGGATCGGACTTGTCCAAGCAAGTGGAACAGTTGGGTCCTAGCGTGTTGGAAGACTTTGACTACTGTTTCTCGGAAAACGGGTTGACTGCTTACAAGTTGGGCAAAGAGTTGGCTTCGCAATCCTTTATCAACTGGATTGGTAATGAGAAATACAACAAGTTGGTTAAGTTCATCTTGCAATACTTGTCGGAAATCGACCTTCCTATCAGAAGAGGAACCTTTGTTGAATTCAGGAACGGGATGATCAACGTGTCTCCTATTGGAAGAAACGCCTCCACCCAGGAAAGAAACGACTACGAAGTTTATGACAAGGAACACAAGATCAGAGAAAAGATGGTGGCTGCTTTGAAGGAGAATTTCCCTGACTTTGGATTGACCTACTCTATTGGTGGTCAGATCTCCTTTGATGTTTTCCCAACCGGCTGGGACAAGACCTACTGCTTGCAACACGTTGCTGATGAACATTTCAAGGAAATCCACTTCTTCGGAGACAAGTCCTACAAGGGTGGTAACGACTACGAAATCTACTCCGATCCAAGAACTATTGGTCACGCTGTCAACTCCCCTGACGACACCATTAGAATCTTGAACGAAATTTTCAAGTTGAAGTAAATTAGTTTATGAGCTACCCTAGATAACTAATAGATAATTCAATTCGCCTATACTTCGGGATAAGCGTATCCTATTTACAAACTATATTCTCCGGTAGAAAATTGCCGACGAATCTTCCCCAGCAACCATTACCTGTTCCACCTTTGCCCCCCCGGGAAGTTGGAAATCAGCCAATACCGAAAGCCGATGCGTGACTGTATCGCCAAGCTTCCTAACCAACTGCTGCTTATCAATTGAGGAATCCTCGGGTTCAATTAGTTTTGGTATCTGTATTGGTTTCGAAGTTCGGGCTACTTTGCCATTACCCAATTGTCCAAATTCATTATCCCCAACAGCGTAAACATCTTTCAGTTGTCCAATGTTGTCCAAGGTGACGAAAAGATGGCAATTCCCCACGGTGATATCTTTAATTCCAATTGCGGAAATCGATTTTTCTCCTTCATTGTACTCAGATTTCCCAGCAATGGTCTTAACCACCTGTGGTTTTGAGCAAACGTGCAAATATCTATTTGATCCCAATTGGCCCTTCATTCCATTCCCAAAACTCAACAAGAAGTCCTGGTCCTTCAATTTGGATAAGGGATCGGCATACTTCAATAATACGTATGCGGTGTCATCCCCAGCAAATACTTTACTGACTGTAAACGATCCGTCCTTAGCCGAGTCGGATAAACTAACACGACATATGCGTCTAAAGCTATCGTCACTTAGGATTTTGCGAGGAATAGGCTGGTATTCCGGGTTAGAACTTGTCTCCACCCCACACTCACCATGGCTATTTCTTCCCCAAGTCCATACATTTCCTTGATGATCACTTGCAATATTGAAATGCTCACCAGCAGCTATGGTGGAGAACCCTCTTGCATTAACCAATTTGTTTCCATCTTTGTCAACAACAACCTCGTTGTTCAAGTATCCAATATCGATGGGAACATTGACAGGAATTGAAATGTCCTTATCGTATGGGGAATAACCGGGACCAAACTGTCCGTAGTTCTTGGCTTCTTGCGAAGTATTGACAACCAACAAGATATCTGAATCTGTCAACATCAAAAGATGATCATGACCAGCGGATATTGACTTGATCAGCTGCTTCAAGGGGAGGGTGTTGAAACAGCATTTCCTAGACAATCCAAGCCAATTTCTGTAGGTGGAGCCAGTGAACTCAACCGTCCTATCTTTTCTGGGAAGGTAGGCCACTGTTCCTTTCTTGGACAACAAGTAGATGAAATCATGACTGGCTTGTACTTGATTCACTGTAAATGGAAGTTTAATCAACTCTGGCTTCTCGTCGCCTTTCAACCATTGGTACACTTGACCTTTGTCATTGACTACGATTAAGTAGTCTTTCAACAACTTGACGTCCTTAATTAACATGCCATCAAAAAAGGGAAACCGCATGGGTAACTTATGGCTAGTCTCAGACCCAAATAAGTACAAACCCAGTTCTTGTTTGGAATCTTTCAAGTTGGCAATAACCTTGGGGCTCAATTCGGCGCTCAATTTGTCAGCAATGTTCTCCACTCTTCTGGTGTTCTTATCAGGATCGGTCAAATTGCGGGCCCTATCTTCGTTTATTTCAGAATTGAACTTGGTCTTGACCTTGTTGGTCAAGAACTCGCGCTGCGACAATAGCGAGTACCCCCCCACAAGAGCAGCAACGGCAAACAACCCTAACAACGCCGCCTTGACCCGTTCCATGACCTGGCCCCGCTGGATCATCTTGGCCTGATCTCGTTTGAACTTTTCGTGAACAATATACAATTGTTCCTTGTACTCCGGAGTGCCTGGCGTCAACTTTTGCAAGGTGGGGTCGGCCTCAATGATCTGGTTGATGGTGGCGGTCTCTTCTTGTTCATACAATTGTTGCAGTTTCACCTGCTTGGATTCCTCTGGTCGTTTGGGGTTAATCTGGCGATCCAAGTCATCAAAGGACTCGAGGTTGAGGCCAAACCTGTACTCCGACTTTCTGCGATTGAAGTCATCGAGAGAGGAGTCCTTGTCAGGCTTGCTAGAGTATAATCTGGCTACCCTGACTGTACTACGCAGCAACAGGGTTGCCACTCGCAACCGCAAAACACCTCTGGTGGCGTTCATGTCGGTCCTGCACTACCGTTTGTTTGTCGATGGTGGGGATGAAATGTCTGATGGACCCCGAAAAAATGACCATCATTTTGGTTGCGCGCATACACCGTTTGGTTGTCGTTGTTGTTTTTGGTTGCACATTTGGTTCTGGTTGCATTGCTGTTTGGTAGCACCTTTGATTGTGTTGTTGTAGTTTTGTTTATTTTGGTGATCGATTTTGTCAAACCCTCGATAACCCAATCACCCCACCAACAATGAGATTCCCCATCGTCAGTCCTTGCTATATGGCAAGGCATATCCGTCGAGTACCCCACCGAGGACTCTCGTCAATCACAAAGTTCGACACCAAAAAGTTTGTCCAAACTCTCCAGAACAAGGGGGGGTTCACCCAGAAGCAGGCGGAGACCGCGGTGAGTGTGGTCAACGGGGCCATCAACGACGGGATCTTCTCCATAACCAACAACTTGGTCACCAGAGAGACATTGTCGTCGACCTCGTACCAGCAAAAGGTCGACTTTGCCAAGCTCAAGGGCGAATTGCAGACGATGGACAAGTCGGAGTTCACCAACCTCAAAAAGGAACAAGAACGGTTGCGCACCGACTTGACCAACTTGCAAAACCGTCTCAAGGAGGAGATCACCAAAAACCAGGCCGGGGTGCGGTTGGACTTGAATCTCGAGAAGGGACGCATACGAGAGGAGAGCTCCATCCACGAGCTGAAGATAGAGGACACCTACACGAGAATCGACGAAGAGATTGCCAACATGCAAATGCAGATCAAGCTGGTCAAGACCCAGGTGATGCAGTGGTTGATTGGGGTGTCGTCCGGTACATTTGCCCTTATGTTGGCGTTCATCAGGTTCTTTGGCTGAGGGCCAAGCCTCGACGCTCTGTTTTGCTGGGTGCGATCCCTTTTAATGATTGGCGCGTTCCACGTCATCAACATCCACACACAACCATGCGCAGTCGTGGTGTTGGTGCATTTGTATACTTGAATACACGGTTCGTGCCCTTTGGCTCCAACGGTCACAGGTGCTTGCTACCACTACAATCGCCAAAAGCCAACACCATCGGCACCAGGGCTTGTTCGACTCCAAGCCATCCCAATTCGCATGGACACGGTCAAAGTTACACGACAAAAACTGCCACGAAACGTCACAAACAAAACATCACCAAATCACAACCCTCACCTTTGGTGGCCCGACACACCACACGGCATCAATGAACTCCATCTACAACCACGGGCTCAAGCAGACCCAGACGTTGACCAAGGACCTTACCGAGTTTGAAAAAAACTTGTCCACGTCCCCGTTGTCGCTTCAGGGAGCCATCACCACCTCGTTGACGGCATTCAAGAAAACCATCAAGGAATACAGCGATCTTATAGATCGAAGCGGGAAGGACGAGTCCAGTGCCAAGCACGAGAGCAGATTAGAAAAGTTCAATCGCGATTTGCATGACTTCTCGACCAAGTTTGACAGCTTGAAACTGCAACGAGACCAGTTGGTGCAGGAGAACAACAAGCAGGAATTGCTAGGAAGAAGGAATGTCCACAACCCAGCTGCATCGTCGAGTAACCCATATGACCCATCTACCCAGACCCAACAACAGCAGTCCTCCATGTCGTACCAGGAAGGGTTGTACAATGAAAGGATGTCTTTGGCTCGCGGGTCCGAACAATTGGATCACATTTTGGAGATGGGACAGCAAGCATTCGAGGACATTGTAGAGCAGAATGAAACGTTGAGAAGGTTGCATACGAAGTTTGAGGAGGGCTTGATAACCCTCGGGGTCAGTCAGGGGACAATACGAAGCATAGAGAAGAGAGCCAAGCAGGATAAGTGGCTCTTTTGGACTTGTGTGGTGATAATGATTGTCATCTTTTACTACATCCTCAAGCTATTTAGATAGCCTCTGCCACGTTGCATAGCAAATTGTATAAATAGTGTATAGTACAGACGTCGATCGACCACCTTTTGATGTTTCACCCTCGCAATAGTGACTCAGCTGTAGGGGATTTAAAAGAAAGGGATCCATGTGAGCAATCATCTCTAGTTGAAGGGCTTAGATGCGGAGAACATCAACTTTATGCCAAGTAATAGCATGTGTCACAACTTGTGTCATAGACAAGCATGTCAAGAAAAATGTGCTATGCATGTTCTCCTCGCTTCCAAGAAAGCTGCAACTACTGAAACCGGACAGCCTAGATTCTTGGGCATCCGACATGATTTTGCAATGTCCGCCACCTTGGTGCTACGATGAGCTGTTCACGCGAACCGAATGCAGGTTCATGCAACAACACAGGTCTAAACCTGGTTTTTCCTGATTTACTCCTCTAGGACCCCTGTCGGGATCTACTGACGGAAGTTTTATCGACAAGTCAGAAGTTGTAGATCCGCTTATCCTTATTTGGCAATCAATTTGGATGCGAATTGGTGCAAGGCTTTAGAAGAACGACAACTTGCCTTGGTCAATTGCGATAATAGCACCATGCAATTCTACTTCTGAAAAGGCTTGAAAACCAGCAAATTATCACCCATCAACCCTTTCAGCACATGTGTCTGGTCCGGTTGAGATAATATCTTAGAATAGGTACAAAATAGGCAATTTGGCCTAGAAGGCTTAAGGTGAAATAAAATTGTTTGTTGCAAGCATACTTGTTGGCTCAGCAGCGGATGCAAGAATCACTACATCCGTCCTATGCCCCACCACAATTTTATCCCAAAGAAGAATAAAATGGTTGTGTTCCAGACACAGCCAGAGTATACATTTAATATTTTAGGGTGCATTCTCGATCGCCAGAAAATTTCCTAATTAGGAAAGATTATTGTGGATCGCTGCACATCACAGAGGGTTGCAAAAAGTCGCTGTCCCAAATAGGAAATGACCCGAATGTCTGGCATTACTTGATGCTTTATTAGCGCCAAAAGGATTACTTATTGTAGATATGACAGCCATGACAATGAGAATATGAACGAAAGAAATACGTGGAGATTGATTAAGGGAAGCCGTCGCTTGAAAATTGTTTATATATGTCGATATTTCCGAAATTCTTTGTCTAATTCATATAAACTATCGTATTTAAAATCTTGTTGTTTTAAACTAAAGAGATACCGCCTGGTAGCAAGCTGTTGACCTCCATTCCTTTCAATCCTGTTTGATTTTGACATAGAGGACTTTCTTTTCCTATTTATTTAATTAATCCAAGAAATTCGACGTTATTAGACATTAAAAATCACTCCACTTTAGCAGATTTCTGTCGAAATGAAGCTCTCGACATTTGTTATAATCCCCTTACTCGCCGGGGGATTGGTCCAGGCCGCACCTGTAAGGGATCGGAGAGCACTTGATGCGGGACAAGGTGCCTTAAACTGGATTGACGATTTATTTGGATACGATAGCTCTGGACAAGCAGCAGCAGCTCCAGCAGCCCCAGTGGCAGCAGTACCAGCAACTGCGGCAGTAGCAGCCCCAGTGGCAGCAGCAGTCACAACTCCAGCAGCAGTTGTGGCTGCTCCTGCTGCACCTGCCACCACCTCCAAGAAAGGATTCTTTGCTGATCTCTTTGGCGACGACGCTGCACCAGCCACAACTGCTGCAGCAGCACCAGCAGTTCAACCACCCATTGGACAACCAGCCCCTGTTGCTCCTACAACCACAAGCAAAGGTTTCTTTGCCCAATTATTTGGAGGCGTTGATTCAACCCCAGCTCCTGCCGTTGCTGCCCCAGTAGCAACCTCAGCCCCTGCCCCGGTAGCAGCCGCAGCAGTGCCTGCAACCTCGTCGTCAGGTGGTCTTTTCGGCAAAGCCGTGAAGGGTGCATTTGACTTTTTCTTTGGGGATGATTCCAGTACCCCAGCTACCACACCTGTAGCTACAGCTGCAGTACCAGCAACCGCAGCAGCTGCACCAACCCTGGTTGCACAGCCCGTTCAACCAGTTGCAACAGCTGCTTCTGCTGCAACTGCCCTCACAGCCGTGGCTAATCCCGTTTCTTCACCACAATCCTCGGCCAGCGCATACACAGGTACGAGTTTGTTTGACTTCCTTTTTGGTCAAGACGATTCGTCAGCACCTGTTGCCTCTGGAACCACCCCCAGTGTATCGAGCGCTGGTGCTGGATCAGGCACGGGCACTAACACTATTTCCGATGCCGTTAGTGGCGGCACAGCAGACGGAACTACTTTAGGAGCATCGTTCCAAGGAGGTTCACCTGGAAAGATGACGGGCTCAATCAACACTGCCACTGCCACTGCTATAAATGGAGGTAGCTCCGCGGGGGCACAAGCTGCATCTGGTGCATTTGGTATCACCTATTCTCCATATACCAAGAGTGACCAGTGTAAAACGGCATCTGATGTGGCTGGCGACATTGCCAAATTGAGCTCGTATGAGGTTATTCGTTTGTACAGTACCGACTGTTCAGGTATCGAGAATGTGCTAGCAGCCATGGGCTCCAACCAGAAGTTGTTCTTGGGGATCTGGAACATTGATTCTGCTTCGGTGCAGAGCGGTTTGCAAGATATCGCCAACGCCGTGCAAGGAGACTCCCGGGGATGGGACGTTGTCCACACCATTGCTATCGGGAACGAGCAGGTGAATTCCGGGACTGCCACTCCCAGTGACATCCAAGCAGCCATGAGCACGGCAAGATCGTGGATCAAGGCCAACGCTCCTCAGTACACAGGTCCCTTGGTATCGGTGGACACCTTGGTTGCGGTTGCGGGCAATCCTTCATTGTGCCAGTACTCCGACTACCTCGCAGTCAATTCCCACCCCTACTGGGACGGAGGCGTGCAGCCATCGGACTCGGGACCTTGGCTTCTTCAACAGATTGCTCACTTGCAAAGCGTATGTGGATCAGACAAGGAGGTTCTCATTACTGAGACCGGATGGCCCACCCAGGGGGATGCCTATGGCCAGTGTGTGCCTTCCGTGCAGAACCAGGTTGCTGCTGTATCATCTATCAATAAGTCATTGGGCTCCAAGGTGATCATGTTTACCATGTACAACGATTACTGGAAAGACCCTGGACCCTACAATGTGGAGCAGCATTGGGGATTGTTTGGGGACCCCGCAGAGTGATAGGGGTCGCACAAAAAAATGTACAATTATCACGATTATACCACATTATTGATGCCCATCAACGTTGATGGTCCATCGTCCGTTTCACTTCTGCTCAATAGATATCAGTTACGTTATTTATAGTTCTTGTCCTGGTTTTTAAAATACACTACTAGAGAAGACCGATTTTGACGAATGTCAATTACAAGCCATTTCTGGCACTGCATTGTAGAGCAAAAAGCAAAAAGCAAAAAATATGGTGACGTTAGACCATGTTCTCTGATTTGATTGGCTGCCTTGGGTGCCATTGGTGGAAATGGTGATGGTTGCCTGCATTAATACAGGCGTGAGAAGAATTGTGTTGCGCACGCCGGGTAGTGCAGAAAATCTAGTCCCCCAAAATAAAGACAACCATCAACAAATCCAGAACACCATCCATTTCGTTTTGCATCCATCCCTGGGAAATGTCAGATCGAGAAAAGAAAAAGTTGGCGACCCGGTTATCTTCACTATACGACAAGTTGTACCAGATTGAGGACAACGGGGTCAAGATTGCCAACACCTTCCACACGTTGCCGTTGCGCACAGGAACCGACTACTACAAGATTGTCAAGAACCCGTTGTCGCTCCACGCGGTGGGACGGCGAATCAAATCACACAAGTACAACAATGCTCAGGAATTTATCGATGATTTGACTTTGATTTCGTGGAATGCGCGCTTGTACAACGAGCCGGGGTCGCCCGTGAACCGTCAGGCCCAGATTTTGAAGCAGTTCATTTTGACGGTGGTGTTGCCCAAGTTGCGCGGGGATCGTGCGGTGGCCAATCACAACGCGTTGATCGTACCTCATCTTGGCGACTTGCCCGATGAAAAGGATGGCGGCGGCTTTGAAGGGTACTCGTTCTCAGACATGATGGACAAGCGCGACGATTTTGTCCCTGAGATGAGTGTCACACCTCAAGCCGACCCTTATATCCCTGCCATGGTCAAGCCAGTGATACATGAACACCACAAGCCATACGTTCCGCCAAAGCCATCGTACCGCAGCTCCAAGCAGAATGCAGAGAGTGGGATCAGAAGAGGCCGTCCACCTATTATTGACCGTCCATTTGAAACTAGAATTAAGTTGATTTTGAAGAGTTTCAAGAAGCTCCGTGACCCTAATGACCCCAATAGACTGTTGACACAACACTTTGAACGACTTCCCGACATTCGCGTGCATCCCGAGTACTACGAACACACTGCCAATCCCATCAGTTTGCAGGAGATTAAAGTGAAAGTGCGGAGTAGAAAGTACTCCACGGTGGAACAATTTATTAATGACTTGGATTTGATGTTTGCCAATGCCCAGTCATACTACCAAAGCGATCCTTATTGTGAAGAATATCAGGATTTTCAAAACTTCAACAAGGAGGCCCAAGTGATTATCCAGACGGAGTTGAACAAGACAGACCAGGAATTGATAATATCAAGCACCTCGGGAGGAGACGGTATCTTACGTTTCCCCTTGGAGTCGCTTGAAGTCAATGGTTATACCTACAAGATTGGGGACTGGGTGTTGATATCCAACTCTACTGACCCCGACAAGCCCACGGTGGGGCAAATCTTCCGGTTGTGGGAAACTGATAATAAAAAGAGATACTGTAACGTGTGTTGGTATTATCGCCCCGAACAGACATGTCACGGAGCGGACAGATTGTTTTTCAAGAACGAGGTGTGCAAGACAGGGCAATATCGTGACCATTTGGTGAATGAGATTGTCGGTCCCTGTTACGTGATCTTTTTAACTAGGTATCAGAAGGGAGACTTGCCTGAAGGGGTAATTCCTGAGGGCGCCCCCTGGTTTATTTGTGAGTTTAGATACAACGAGTCCAGTCACGTTTTCAACAGGATTAGGACGTGGAAAGCATGTTTACCTGACGAAGTGCGTGACAACCCAGAGCAACCGGTGGTGCAACTTCACGAGATTAGAAAGTTGATCAAGTACGAGTCACCCATTAAAGCACTTTTGCCAAAGGATGCCTACGTGGGCATGCCCATTCCCGAACCAACCCAAGGCCACTCAAACTCGCCTCCATTAATGGGCCTGGTGTACCCCACAGCCCCTATTCCGGACGATGACTTGGGTCAATATACTACCAGTCCCAATGTAACGCGAGTGCCTGATCACGACGATCACCAATCAGGTAGAAGAGCGTTCTTGTTTACCCCTATTTCGCAGATGAAGGGAGGAGGTGGGGTGTCCAACACAGTATACACCCATCAATCAATCACCCATGCTTCGCCTCCTGCCATCCACAACGAATCGCGTCCCACAAGCTCAATGTCACCACCATACCACGACGAAAAGCCGGTGTTGCCCGGCTCCTACAAGCTGTTACAGGCCCAGATTCAAGAGAACCAGGCCAAGAAATTGCAGGAGCAGCAGTTGCAGCAATTACAACAACAGCAACACCAGCAACTCTTTCGCCGTACCACCACCCCCACCCCCACTTCAATTGTTCCTGTTGGAACCAACTACCACACATCGGCCTCAGCATTCTCGACGTTATTGGCAGGCGGAGTACTTGCATACGGGCTCAGCAAGTCAATACATGATGCTGGTGAAGCCGGAGACTTTGTTAACAAGAGACGCAAGGTAGGGGACGACGATGCGCCCGAAGAAATCATCTTGTATAGAGCTCCACCTGTGACCACCGGAGGCGCCCGCATTATCACAGAAAACCAGAGCCAGTTGGGCCATTCTGCACGGTATTTGGCCTGGAAGCTTGCCCGTGGCGACACAAGCCTCTGAATGTATTATATAAGCGTAGAATAATCAATGAATTCAACCGAAGCCGCGTATGAGATGATGTGACTCTATTTGCGAAGTTCCGAGGGTGTGAACATTCCGGGGGTGGCGACAAAATATAGGCCTCACCGCAATTCCGACCATAGTGACACCAGACATTGATCGTTGATGACCACAGTGGCACCATGAGCAAGCAGTTGCAAGAATTCCAGGACCATCTCGTGCAGTGTCGAAAGATAGTGGCCCTCGTTGGAGCAGGACTCTCAGCGCTGTCGGGAATACCGACATTTAGAGGGTCGCAGGGGTTGTGGAAGAACTTCAACATGATCGACTTGGCCACTCCCGACGCCTTTTACATCGACCCCGGGTTGGTGTGGCAGTTCTACTCATGGCGACGGTACGGGGCACTCCGGGCTCGCCCCAACCGGGGGCATATGGCCCTTGCCCGGCTATCGCAACTTCCGGCCACCACCCCCGGATTCCAATACATCACCATCACCCAGAATGTGGACGGGCTCTCCAACCGCAGTGGCCATCGCCGTGACACCCTCTACGAGATACACGGGTCATTGTTTGACTTGAAGTGCACCAGCTTCATGTGCAACTACGTGGACCACGACAACTTCACCCAACCATTGACCCCGGCGTTGCGAGACAGCGAGGACGAACTTGACCGGGACCGAGGGCGCAAGCGAGGGCTCGAAGACGACGATAAGCCGGTAGTATCGCCCAAGTTTGCCCCCGTGCCGTCCATAGCCGAAGAAGAATTGCCCCAATGTCCCGTGTGCGGGGACGGATCGTTGCTTCGACCTGGGGTGGTGTGGTTTGGTGAGTCGCTCTCATTGTCGCTCATGAACAAGATCGACGACTTTCTCGAACTGGGTCCTGTGGACCTCATTCTTGTCATTGGTACCAGTGGCACAGTGTACCCAGCTAATAGCTTTGTAGACCGGGTGCGATTGAGAGGGGGCAAGGTGGCAGTGTTCAACACCGACATAGACGACGACATTCTTGCGGGGTCGGTGAAGGACACCTGGGGGTTTGCAGGGGACGCGGCAGAGACGTTACCCATTGCATTGAAGCCATTAATTGGAGATGTATAGCATCGTTGCAAGCGCACGGCATGATAGATACGACATTATGAATACATAGAGATGAATTAATCTACTTACGAGGGCCTGGATTAGAATAGCAGAGGCCTATATCTAGATGTGGACAGAAAAATGGGTCAATTGGTGTAAGAGTAATTGCGAGATAGTTGGTGTAAGTGGGATCAATTGTATGCGATTTGGTGCAAATGGCAGCAATTGAGCATGGATGTATGGATTAGTGGAGGGTGCGGAATGAGGGGTGCGGTGAAAATGAATGTTACGGGCATGACAGGACGTTAATGAAGTAGAAGCTATATATATGTATGCGAAAAAGAGGTGGTGGTGGATGTGATGGTTATAAAGAACCACCATTGACCATCACCCCCCAAACGAGTCTACGGTACGCAAGGGATCAAAAAACCCTTCTCTGGTATCATGATACTGCACCGGATCGTCATGGGAAGAAAAGAGCGATTTCAAATGCAACGATGATCCATCCAAAACTTGATGTTGGATAGGATTGTGGAACTGTGAGGAATCTGCGTCGGCTATAGCTAGGGGAGGCTCTTGGTGCAGAGAAACAATGAACAACGGCGATGACGAAGTTGAAGATGCTTTGGGCGCCGTATTTGGAGCTGATGGTTGATACTTGAAAGGTTTGTAGAAAGGGTTGCCCACCAGCGGACCCCGCGAGTTGGGTCTTTGGTTCGCGTTGGTGGCTAGGGACGCCGATGATCGCGACCGCAGCAATTGTCCCAAATTATCCACAGAAGCAATAACAACAGATGGTTTCAAGGGAGGACGGGAGGTTGGTGACGTGTTGGTGGACTTGACTATCTTGTACTTGGGGTTGGCGGCGGAGGGGTTGAAGTTGTAGGAGAAGATGTCGCAGCCTTGATGGGGGGTCTTGAGCATCTTCTTTTTGCAGCCAATTTTCTTGGTCCGCGGGGAGGGGGTGGTGGCACTACCAGTGGAGCTCGGAAGCTTGGCAAGCTCCTTAGCCTCCATCAACGGTGAAGCCAACGCCAGCTGCTTTGAATTATTGCGCAAGTGCGAGGGCGAACACAAGGGGCTGGAAGAAGCGGTGGTGGGCTCGGACGGAGGGAGCACCGACTCTATAGGCCACGGTTGCGACCACATGGGATCGGTGGCCGCCACGGTGGTTATATTAAATATGTCGTTGACATCGGGCCAGCAGCCATTGCCAGGGTCAACAGAGTCGAAACAGGCAATATCAAATTCGGCAAGCAAATCGTCAGTGTCTAAGATGTTCATGGTGCCGTTTTCAGCTAATAAGTGCAAGTACAAGGCACGATCCTTGGATAGATTGGCGGGGTTTTATATGGCGATGGACCCAGTTGCAAAGCAGGGAGACAAGACAACAAATACAACAATGGGTCAGATGCAGCGAAGGCAAATGCACAAGATTGTATCCGGTATATCGAACGCAGCAGATGCAGCAGATGCAGTAGATTGAATGCAGTAGTTAAGATGCAAGGAGGAATGCCAATGCAAGATGATAGTTTAGGCCAACTGTAAAAGAATGATGCTGTCTCCGTGCCTGACAATGTCACTAGACAACCGGTAACACAACGGGGGAATAACAAACTATAAACTACAGGCACAATACCCTCTTGGATGATGCCACGATCGTGTTGACAACGCTGTCCCCAAATGCGCTACGGCTTATTCCGCAATATCCACGAGGTCAACCAACCAACCTTATCGGGAACTACATTGTTGAACCTTTACAACACCCACGGACAACCCCAGTATATATAGTGATAGAGGAGAATCTAGGGGAAAATAATCCTCATGCACGGTGGTTTTCCCACTATGAACATAATGCAGAAACAACTGAGGTGCGGATTATTTTGGGTACAAAAATGGTTACCACCTTAGTTTAAACCCTATTCCAACAATCAACCCGGTTGAAAATAATTCCTTACCATTATTTTTTGCCTACTTGTTACCCGTACTAACACTATCGGGGTCGGGCTATTATGCAATGAAGGTTCAAGGTATTATTCCGGCTCCTGTTATTTACAGTTTCAATATTTAGTTGCAGCGGGGAGATTTTGTGGTGCCGTTCGTCAATACTCGATACTCGTCGAATCAACGAAGGTGTTGACCAATACTCATTCCATTGCCCCAAACCCGTACCTGTATTTGTGGCCACCGTTAACGGCCGTTGGTCGTGCATACAAATTAGTATCTAAAGCGGGTGCATGCAGCACGGATCGAGACATCACGGCAGTACTGCTGGCAATTTGGTGATGCCATTTTGGGAGAATCGTCTGCATTGCATGTTGCTGATAACAAACAATAAAATCTTGACCCCAGCATACACTAACTCAATAATTGCAGTTAAGGCAGGAGATACAAATCACGTCCACAAAGAAGTCCGCCCGTCCTTACGTAATTGCAGCTGCGCTCACTACGAGAACAGTCATAATAGGTCCAGACACAAACAGAAACCTGAGGCAAAAATTTCCTTTCTCAAAACGGTTAAAACAACGATCCCTAGCAAAAATTTCAACTCCTTGCAGACCATGAAGTGATATCAAATAGGACACTTCAAAGGGCATCCGCAAAACTTTCTAAGAATTACAATTGCAAAGCTTAATGAACAACAACTTACGACTTCCCCTCCTCTTACCCCTGTGTCTATTTTGTCTTTATCAATGATGTCTTCATTGACAATTGCCAGTTTGTTCCCATGACAATTGGTGATCTCAGAAAGTCAAATCGCTCATGCAATGAATCAATGAGCGCTAAACTTGGTTGAAATGGCGCTACCGTGGATTGTTATGCTTGCTGGTTATGGCATCTATTTTTTCTTGGACAAAACCATGGTCTGCGACACCTGCAGGAGGTGCTCACAAGATAACGCATCAATGCTTATATGTGTACAAGGCCCTTATATTGTTCGTGTGTGGTGATCAGTAATTTTTTGGTAGTAACCCAGTGCAGTGGAAATGGCAACGGGAGCACATGACCACCACTTGTGTGAATGCTTCCCCATCCCCGCGATGGCATGGACATCAGTGACAGGGCCGACTACGCATTTCGTTTGTGTGCTCGGCCAAAGTTGCCATCTATCTTGGGTGAGGGCAGCCATACACGAATAAAGACATTTACTGGTCGATTTTTCTGTGATGCAGATACTATGCCTTTGAATGTGTAGCCAGATGCTTAGGCATGGTTACAAACCTATACATAGTCGATGCATGATAATCCAAAAAATAACATGCTTACACTATGGTTAGTACTGAATCGGGTTATGGCAAACACATAGGGTGATTGTAACTGAAGGCCGCATTGGTCTTTTCCCCCGTAATCTTGGAAAAATCTTGCATGTGCACGTGACTACCTTGAAATGAGCATCGCTGCCGGAACCTGCTGATTCCACACAGATGTGTGCCTTGAATGTCAGTCTGAGTCAGAATGCTGGAGTTTTGTACCATCTGGATCTCCACCTGTTGACCGTTTTCCATTGTTGATTTGTTGGGGAGGTATCATCCCTGTTCTTGTTAGCTTTAGGCCCTGTTTGTCCCACTAGCAGACTCAGGCCACCAAATGTCGAGACACTTGAGTTTCCTATTTAGGCGAGATGGAGATTTGCAGCTATAGTTTGCGATAATCTTGGAAACAAGACATCGGTCATAATTTCCAATACCAAGGAACCAAGGAATTTTGAGAAAAGTGCAGATGGGCGTTTTAATTTCAATACAAAACTTTACGATTCAAACCAAAGTTAGTCTGAATTATTTTTCATTTGTCAAGAACGTGTTCATATGTGTTTAGATTCATAATTGGTAGCCGGAATAGAATTGCTGTTGATGACATATCGTAATGCAACATATCACTATAAATTATTGCAAAATTTGATTAGTCATGTCGATTAGAATAGTATTATTAAGAGCACTTCTAAAATAAGTTTACTATTTTTAGGGTTGAAGTAAATTGTTTAATCCAACTATGCAACCAAACTATAATTATCAGATCTTAAAAGTACTTGTCAGAAGCCAAAATATAATCTATTTTTTCAGATCAATGCAGTGATAAAAGCTATTTATCAAAAGATCTGACAAAGCTTGAAATTGTATCCCCCTGAATATTGAATTAAGGTTACTAGCAGATGGAACAAGTGGGCCATTTTTAAATGATATAATTGGAAAATGGAAATCCTTCTACAACAAGCACCAAAAGAGTTTCATAAAGTTTGCCCATAATGAATAAAGCAGCTTTTTAAGTACTATGATGAATTGGATTTTACAACCAAGATTCATCGTTTTTGCGTATGATCTGATGGAAATGCTACTAGTTGATGAATTTAGTAGCTTTTTGGTTAATTCTCAATTTATAACTGAACTGACATAAGGAATTGGTCCTTGAACGCAGGTTGATGCACTTCGGAGAGTTATGTTAAAATATTTTGACGTTCGATGTACCTAAAATTCAGAACTGTTTGCCAATTTGACAGTATATGTCAGCCAAGAGCATATATTGATCATTCCTTTGAGTTAATGATTTGGTTATAGAGGATTTCTTTCGAAATTTACTGAAAATAACTTTGAGACACTGACCATTTATAATGGTCCATACAGCAGTGCACCTTCAACAAAATGAACTGAATGTGAGACATGAATTTGCCATCATTTCGTGTATTATCGGAGAACAGCATTTTTGACATTCGAATATAATACATATTCTTACAACGAACTCACATGTAGTCTTTTATGAGAATAAAAAGTATTCTGGTACTCTTATACTAACACTTATACTAACACTATCGGTTTTATGCCAACTATTCCTTATTCCCATCTCTGGAATGCTACAACTATCCTACATTACCACAACCATCGCAATGGAAATTCTACAGCATCGTTCAACTGAATTTTATGTATCAACTTTAACAAAGAAAAATTAAGAGTACTGGTCAGCCCAAAAGATTTACAGAAGTATGATGTATCTGTGAGTCCAATTATGACTCACAAACAATTTATTAACTTCATTGAGAAAACTTTAATTCAAATAATTAATGCCTTTATCTGTGTTAAGGAAAGCATACAGTCTATATGAATTATTTAACCGAATTCGATTCAAGTTATTTCAAATCGTTAAACATCAAACCGATAGAAAATTAATAGTTGAATTCATGATACTTAGAAGAATGCAAATATTACAATGGAGATAGAAAGTATCATCTTGGATATTGATGACCTGGTTCCTGATGCATCGTAGTAACTTGCAAGAATATCGCTATGATCCAGAGTACGTGATTGTACTTCACCTATGAAGCTAGTTTTTTTGGCATCACTGGCATGCAAAGATTCATCAATAATATCCTCATCTTGCAAAGGTTCACCTAAATTGGAATCATTGATACCTTCACTTTCATTGACTGGCAGTTCAGATCCAGGAATAACAGGTAAACTTTCGCTAACCGAACTATCGTCAACCCCAGCGGTAAGGATATCAACTTCATCAGGCTGGGAAGGTGAGACGTCATTCTCACCTATGGCCCCTCCTGAATTAGCGAGATTTGTACCATCTGTGTCAATACTATCAGCTGGTTTAATTGGTTCCGAGCCAGAGCCTGAAGGTCCAGATCCAGAAGGATTGCTGAGATTAGTTTGAGCAGAATTCGAGTTTATTAAATCTAATGAGTCAGACTTAGTTGGATCTTTAGGATCTTGTGAATTAGTTGGGCCACTTGGATCAGTTGGATCTTGTGGGTCAGATGGATCTTGTTTGTCAGATGGATCAGTTGGATCAGTTGGATCAGTTGGATCAACTGGATCTTGTGGGTCAGCTGGATTTTGCGGATCAGTTGGATCAGATGGATCTTGTGGGTCAGATGGATCTTGTGGGTCAGTTGGATCTTGTTGGTCAGATGGATCAGTTGGATCAGCTGGATCAACTGGATCTTGCAGATCAGCTGGATTTTGCGGATCAGTTGGATCAGTTGGATCTTGTGGGTCAGATGGATCTTGTGGATCAGTCGGATTAGTTGGTTCTTGTGGGTCAACTGGATCTTGTGGATCTTGTGGGTCAGCTGGATCTTGTGGATCTTGTGGGTCAGCTGGATCTATGGGATCTTTAGGATCTTTAGGATCAGTTGGATCTTTAGGATCAGTTGGATCTTGTGGATCAGTCGGATTAGTTGGTTCTTGTGGGTCAACTGGATCTTGTGGATCTTGTGGGTCAGCTGGATCTATGGAATCTTTAGGATCTTTAGGATCAGTTGGATCTTTAGGATCAGTTGGATCTTTAGGATCAGTTGGATCATGTGGATCAGTCGGATTAGTTGGTTCTTGTGGGTCAACTGGATCTTGTGGATCTTGTGGGTCAGATGGATCTTGTGGGTCAGAAGGATCTTGTGGGTCAGATGGATCTTGTGGGTCAGAAGGATCTTGTGGGTCAGATGGATCTTGTGGATCAGTTGGATCTTGTGGATCAGTTGGATTAGTTGGTTCTTGTGGGTCAGATGGATCTTGTGGATCAGTTGGATCTTGTGGATCAGTTGGATCTTGTGGATCAGTTGGATTAGTTGGTTCTTGTGGGTCAGATGGATCTTGTGGATCAGTTGGATCTTGTGGATCAGTTGGATCTTGTGGATCAGTCGGATTAGTTGGTTCTTGTGGGTCAACTGGATCTTGTGGATCTTGTGGGTCAGATGGATCTTGTGGGTCAGATGGATCTTGTGGGTCAGCTGGATCTTGTGGATCAGCAGTATCAGTTGAATCTATAGGGTCAGATGAATCAGTTTCAATAGATTCCAACTCAGCTGAATATGTTGAAGAAAACTCACTTGCAGCAACTAGTTCTGTTTCAAACGAGTCAGGTGTAGTAGTGAATGGGTCTGAAGCAGACGAGGAACCTTCGATCACAGAAGTAGTGGTCGACAAGTTACCGTCGGAATCAGTAGTCACAATCACAACTCCAGTATCGGTTTCAACAGAGCCATCTGATTCAGTAGTCTCGAAACCGGTGGTGTAGGTGGTGAATGGTTCAGATGAAGATGCCGAAGAAAAGTCCTCTGGAAATTCAATAATGACAGTTGCTGTTCCTCCTGGAGATGCAGGAATTTCAGAGGTAGACGTTCTATGTCCTGTCCAAGTTGTTGATACAGTTACTGTTGGGATAGGTACATAGACCGTCACTGTCCTTGTTGGGCCACTAACGGTAGTTGTCGGTAAGGCGGTTGAAGTAGTAGTTCCGGTATAAGTTACTGTTTGATATTCATCCACTTGACTCCCTCCAGCACTAATAGATTGCAACTCAGTTGATTCATCTGCTGGCTCATATTCGGATACATCTGATGCAACAGAACCAGTCGTTTCAGTGCTAGCAGAACTGATAGATTCGGAAGAGTCTGATTTAGTGACAATAGATTCCAACTCATTTGAATAAGTTGAAGAAAGCTCACTTGCATCAACTGGTTCTGTTTCAAATAAGTCAGATGTAGTAGGTTGTACTAACAGTGGTGATGTTGAAGAAAATATACCTGGCAATTCAATAATGACAGTTGCTGTTCCTCCTGGAGATGCAGAAATTTCAGAGGTAGACGTTCTATGTCCTGTCCAAGTTGTTGATACAGTTACTGTTGGGATAGGTACATAGACCGTCACTGTCCTTGTTGGGCCACTAACGGTAGTTGTCGGTAAGGCGGTTGAAGTAGTAGTTCCGGTATAAGTTACTGTTTGAAATTTATCCAGTTGACTCCCTCCAACATCATCTGTATCATCGGGCTTCCATCTATGCTGTTCTTCAATTATTTTAGGTATCGAGTCACCAACACAAGTGTACACATTTGTAAATAAGACTTCATACACCTGGTCGTCTCTTGTGACTATTATCTGTTTTGGGGGTGGGGGTTTAACTAGGCCATTGATGAAGGGTCTAACTCCACCATCAAGATCTTCGAAACTCACACTAATAGAGGTACTATCGCAAGTGAAGTCAAGGTAGTTGTCAATTGATTGTGGGAAGTACCAAGGGTTGAGCATATTAGCTAAAGCAGCTTGTGCCCAGTTACAGTCCAAGGCTCCCAGTAATACCTGCAACTGTAAGCTACCTGAAGCATAGCCGTCGGGACAATCTCCCGATAGTACGTACAATTGTTCCCCAGCTCCATCAGGCAAAGTACGAGTTTGAAAAACAAGTTCGTCAGGATCACCAAATGGATATCCTTGGTCAAAAGTCGTTTGGTAAAATAGGGCGTACTCCTGATCGAATAAAATGCCAGGATCGCTAAGCAACCAAGCACCAGCAGCATTTATATCTACAGATTGATCTGTAAATCCAACATTAAAAACGACCTCAAGGGGAAGGGCACCTGACATCACTTTATTGTTTTCCATTTTGTAGTTGACAACGCATGCAACGGTTGACGCTTCATCATATATTCCTCCCGATTTAAGTGTACAAATGGCAAGAAGATTACTTTCGTCATCATACAAACCTATTTCCTTTTGCTGATTTGTAAATTTGAAAACATATGGCATTATTAAGTAAAATTTGTCTCCGACTTCCACATCATCAGCTTTAATAACCCATGCCATATCTATCCAATAGCTTGGAAGATAAGGACCATGAAATCCTAATTCTGAATTTCTTGGGCTTTGATTTTTAAAGTACACTTGGGGCTCATTAAGAAATATACCTGTGACATCTTTGCCTGCCACGAGCAAGGCAGCTATTGCTAGTAGCAATATAGAATGAAAGATCATTTGAACGATTTACTTTTGCTGAAACTGACAAAAAACTTGGTCAATTATTAGAGAATGAACATTATAAATAGAAAATTCTGGATCAGAATCACTGATTGTGAAAAAGGTACTATATACTTATCTATGACACGAAATGATAATGCTTCATGTTTTCAAGAACCCTTGGGTGCGCTTCCATCCGTGGGCTGCAAAAAATGAAAAAAAATAAAAGAATTTCTCAGATACCACTGCATAAAAAATATTTTAAGTGGAAGGGTGTGGGGTGTGACGTATCTTGTATGCAGTTCAATGGAAGCTTTCAAAACCGACCTTGCCAATATATCAGGATGGATAGCTAGTTTGCCCCCGAGTGGCAGGGTAGGAAGTGATAAGAATTCGAATCTAGGCTTCGAAATTTGGGCTACCTAAGTCAGTATTAACTGCCATATTCCATTTATTTCAGTGTTAGTATCTTCTACGGGGTACTTAGACAAGGGGTGGCATTCCGCTAAACAGTCTATAGAAGCACCCCAGGTCATTGAATACACAGTATCGTATCGGTATCCTTATTATTACAAAAGAAATGTTTGCCCATAAAATACCAAGATTTGATAGATTGCATTAAGTGTTCAGTCGCAAGGTACTTGCCGCAATTTTCCTAGAAAATACAAGCGGTGGTTTCTAGACACATTTTTTTACCCCACCGGAGATTACGAAAAAAAAACACGAGATTTAGTATCTCGCGCAGATGCGCAAGTGTTTTCTTCCTGCACATATGGCTATCATGGTACGTGCATACCAAAAATACATCTGCTATTGTCTGATACACATTTTCTATTTATTAACGGAATTGAAAATGCCCCTGTTCAACACTCGTCAACATTGACTTTGTTTTTAAAATATCGTTGATGTATGAACATATGCTCCTCGGGCCGAGATGATACTCGTGTTTCTCCGTCTTGGCTATTACAAAAATACCATAGCCTTTTTGAGCATACACTGGAGACGATAAGCTGGAGACGATGAATAACTGATGTTGAGTAGCGGAACACAATGCCCAGTTTCATGCTTTATCTTCATCATCTTAGATAATTGAGCGGTGATGAATGTGAAATGAAGGAGTTATGAAACTAAAAGGCTGTAATCATCTTGAATGGTAGTGCCGCAAGTGCTGATCATGCTTTTGTGGAAAAAACCCCACCTCAGATATTTCCACACCTCTGTGCCTAGGATTCATATTGGCCAAGTACGAAACCAAGAATTGAAGAAGCCATCTTGGCGTAAAAAAGTGAACCCTTCCGTAGCGGAGGTCGGGAATATCTCCGGCTGCCTGATTACCCTTTGTTTGGTGCATGATATAAATGTAAGTATTGCAACAAGCCAGTCACCTGCAACTTTTATCTTGGCGTAAGTGTCACAATACTGATTTTTACCTATACACCATATAATTTTTGAGCAGAAGCTTGTTGCAATTCTTGTTTCTGTCGACCTAGCGGAGAGAGGGAGAACTACCAAATGACATTTAGTTTGCACTTTAGCAAGGATAAGTAAAATGTGGAGCACGGTAGGGTATATTCCCTGTATATGTGGCGAATTGCAATAGAACGACTACGCTAAAAAGAATATTTCAACTTTCTTGAGGGAAACCATTCACTCTGCTATCTCATTGGCTTACGGTAACAGCCCTCAAAGTACCAAAAGAAACAAGAACTGGTAGCCAAGAAGCTTTATGCTACCACTAATAAATGTAAACCAACTACGTCAGAAAGCAGCATGCTACTTTATTTGAACAGCCATTGTCTGGGAATTGGTTTCCCTACCATCGTATCGATGAACATATTTGCTTGTAGGGCGTGTTGATGTTGCCGGAAGACTGGTTAACCCCGCCAAGCATTTGGTGAGTTACGGCAAAAATACCGGAACCATTTGTAGGGCAATGGAAATTTCGAATAGTAACGAAATGCTAAGGATTGAAGTAAAGCATAAGAGTCAATACCGGTGAGTTTCTTGGTACCAAAGGCTGGCTGGTCATTCCCTGTTTTCTCAACGAGTTTCGTCATCGGTTGAAATGTCTTGCATTTTTCTTTGATCAACCACCGTTTTTCCCGTTGACAAACAAATGATCATTTTCAACCGATTTAGATCAACAATTCCACAGTTTCGATTCTGTATTTTCAGGATAATTACTGTATTTCCGGAGATCATCTGAATCAACCATCAGGGCATTGTTCATCATTTCTAGATCACCACTAGAGTGCGGTGTAGTATGTGCAAATATGAATCAACTGATTTTGCCAAAGGCAGGGAAGGGGGGAACAAATCCCACATTTCCACAATCTTACTACGGCCATCAAACACACTGTGGATAATCTATTCATACATGCCCTGGCTAAACTTGTAACAGCAATGACAAGCACCGGTGCAAGCCCTGCACAGTTACTATACATTGGCTATATCTCTCTGAGCAACTCTTCGTCAATTTCATCCTGGATCACCCGCTGAGGAGCCAGGTCCCTCTCTGGGGGAAGTCCCACTTGCACGTTTGCATCCAACAACAACTGGTTGTACAACCAAAGTCGCCTTTTTTGTTTGACGGCCCCGGTGAGCTGGCTGGCCAACACTTTATTTATCTTGTGGGCGGTATTGCATTGTGCGAGCAACTTGTCATGGAGATTTTTGAGTGATTGGAGATCGTCAACGTCGTCCACAGATTCTTGGTCATGGGTGTATTTCTGAGACACTTTTCGCACCTTCTGTGCCAAGTTTTCTAGAATAGGGTCGCTAGTGATGGTGGGGGTCTCCTCTGAGGGATGGTCCAACTGCTGTTGTCTCTTGATGATGTTCAACACCGAATTGTTGTCGTCGTGGTCGTCGATCAATTCGTCATCCTCGTTGAGCAAATGTTGCTTATAGCGGGCATTGGCCAACTTGTATTGTTTAAAGTCAAGAGGTAACTTATCCACCGCCGACACCTTGACGTGACTCACCACTTCGTCGTTGGCGGAATTTTCTCCTTCTTTCAACGCCTGTACGAACCCGTTGGAGAACCACCAAGGGTTCTTCAACTCGTAGTCCTGTTCGATGATACTCAAATAGTCGTCTTCGTTCATTTCGCTAACGTCCATGCCCAACTCCATGGCGTCCACGTATCCACGCCATACCTTCTCCTTCCACACACTCAAAGCATCTTTGATGGCGTGGAGGTCATGAACTCCTTTTACGTGTTTAGCCAATGCGTCTGAACGGGTGAAGTGCTTCTCGCATTCGGGAATGGGGCAAAAGTAGGGTTTTTCTCCGGTATGGGTTCGGCAATGAGAAATCAAGGCAAACCTGCTGGGCTGCTCGATGCCAAACCGAGGGCATCCCTCCCAGTGGCACGTGTATCTGACGGGGGTGTTGGGATGCAAATGGGCCACATGGGTGAGATGCTTGGTGTTTAAATGGTTGACCAACGCTGTCAACGACACAAACGGCCTGGCGTCACATTGGGTCCATTTGCACAAAAGCTCCGGGTGGCCGCTGGTTGATGGAGTACCAGGGTTCGCAGGTGCGGGCGCAGGAATTGGGGTAGTTTTCGGTGTTGGTGGTATCAGGGAAGGGTCGGAGGCGGTATTTGAAGTGTTTGTGGCCGTAGCAGTCGAGATTTGCGCAGGTACTGGTTGTGGATGCACATTAAGCAATGACGGAAGCCTCTGAGTGTTGACTTGGGATTCAGATGCTATCTGATCTGAAGAGGGTTGTAGGTCCGACATGCTGGGATGATGGATGTCGTGAGCAGGTATGGATGGAGAAAGCTACAAAATGGGTATTGAAGTGGTAAGCCCTAAAACAGTGAGGAAAATGTCGTAAAAAGACGGTGGAAGCGCAGTAGAAAGCGCGGAGGAAATGTCGCGCCTGCGAAGAAAATGCGGTGTCGCTCTGTGGCGGATCGGGGCGATTTTGTCGCCGTCCTCGCACCGCGACCAACAGTGCTGGGGTCCTGCGAGAAAGCTGAAATCTAGCGAGGGCTACAACGCGAGGTCGTGCAAGAGGTCGGTCGTCAAAAATGCTGCACGTGACCCAAAGTCTTGGTATCACGTGAATGCGCCAATACTATGCAGCGTATGGTCATTTTCCGCACACGGATCACGTGATCGTCACCAATATTCTATTACGTATACACCGTACTTCTAAACCAAGGCTTCGTCCAATCTAGCAGCGGGATTGGACTCGATGAAGTCCAAGGACACTTTGTGGCCCAACAATTCTCGAATGTTGGACAACGCGTATTTGATCATGGTGGGTCTCTCCAATGAAAGACCCCATCCCAACACCCTCATGTTCTTGGGTAAACCCATGGCCTCCAACATCTCAGGACGGAACATCCCCGAGTTCCCAATCTCCACCCACTTGCCGAGTCCCTTGTGGTAAGCAAAGATTTCAAGCGAGGGTTCGGTGTAGGGGTTGTAGGCAGGCTTGAACCGCAACCCGTGCACTCCCATCTTGGCAAAAAAGTCGTTCATGAACCCGATAAGATCTCCCAAAGTGATGTCGTAACCAGCAATCACCCCTTCGATCTGGTGGAATTCAGCCAAGTGGGTGACATCCACAGCCTCGTTTCTAAAAACTCTGTCAATAGAAAAAAGTCTAATGGGGCGAGGGTTTTTGGCCAATTCTTTCAACATCACCGCCGAAATTGGGGTGGTGTGGGTTCTCAAAACCATTCTAAGAGACTCTTCGCCTTTCCAAGGATACCGGTAACCAATGGACCCGTATTTTCCGTCTTGGTGTACTTGTTTGACGTTTTCCCAGTACTGTTTGTCTTCCGGTTCCTTGGCCTTGGCCGGGTCCTTCAAGTAAAAAGTGTCTTGCAAGTCTCTTGCTGGATGCTGTTGGGGAACGAAAAGGGTGTCGAAGTTCCAGAAACCAGATTCGACGTATTGATTGGATGGCATTTCTTTGAAACCTATGGAGAAGAAAATCTGTCTAAATTCTTCACGCACCTTGTTCAAGGGATGCAAAGCACCTGAGTTGGGGTAGACACCCTCGGATTGGAAGTTGTAGGGTTTGAATTTGGCATCTTTCCACGAGCTGCTGGTGACCATGTCAGATGTTATGTCGGTTTCCAAACTGACAATCTCCAAGGCAAACTTGTCAGCCTTTTGCACCTTGTAGCCAATAATCTTGTTCATGATGATCAACTTTCTTTTCTTCAATTCTGTCAATTCTTTCTTGTCGTCAAGGGTTCCGGTCTTGTTTATGGTGGTCAACTCCCGCAACACGGTGTCTTCAGGCAACTTGTCCACCTTGGCCACTAATCTGTCGCCATCCTTGCCTAACCATTTGTTTTTGAATGCCTTACCTTGACCCACTGCACCTATGGGACCCAACTTTATCTTCAACTCGGATATCGTCAAGCCCAGCAATGCCTTCAACACTTCATCCACAACTTGCACTTCGGGAGTGGCACCATTGGTCAAGTATGTTTGTGCCTCGTCGGTCAACACCCATTGGTCGATTTCGATTTTGGAAAAGTTGATCATTTCCTTGGCCCAAAGCGAGGTTAAATTGGAATGCAAGGTGTTTGAGTCAATTCCCGAAAGCTCCTTCACCTCCAAGGTATTTTCTATGACCCCGTCATGGTCGTTCACCAATTTCAATAATTTTAATTGTAGATCGGACATGTTGCAGCACGACAGTGATGCGGAATGAGCAACGGTGATGTTTTGACTCTCAAGACTGGAGAGCTATGATTCATAAATTGGTTTCTTGAACAATTTTTCAGGGTAGCGCGGGCCCAGAATTACGTCCATCTCGAGGAGAGGTAGTAAATGTCAGCATATACCGACTGGTAGCGCCGGGACACGACCAGTTCTAGCGACTAGGCTTGTAGGAAGGGCTTGGAAGCAATAGATAAGGGAGCATCAATTACGGTGCAAAGGAGATCGGTCGTAATAGCGGTGGGTGGCACGCGGACACGAAAATCGGGACTGTTTACGGAAACTGGTGGGGAATGAGCCCCACCACCGTCGCCACATGGGCAGATAAACAAACCTGAAACAGGGATACTGACGAATCCATTGTCAACAGCATGTGTCGCCAACGGTCGCTGTTTCGGGAAATGCAAGGCGAGTGCAGAGGGGTAGGCGAGACAAGGGCAATGGTAAGAAAAACTGAGAATGTCATGATTTTCCAGATGTCGGCAATGTTGCGCTGTTGCCGTGACCTTGTCTACTGTCAGGCATCTCCACCAGATTGTGTTACTCAGTATATTGACATGGACACCACAGGATCCAGGTCATGTGCCCACAGCCAACCACTTCAAGGGCACTTGTGCTCTGGCATGCCAGCCGGGAATTGCGCCAGCACGGTCACGTTTTTCTGGGGGCATGGCCCTTGGTCGCTGTCGCCAAGTTGTAATATGCGGCTGAGCATTGGTAGCAACTCGCACAAAGCCGCAACCAGCCGCAAACAACAACAACCAATGGGAGGAGAATTTCACCATACAAAAATAGAATGTTGCTACGCCATATAAGAACAGGTATCCGCCCTTGTTTTTCGCAGAATCAATTTGGCCGGCAATTTCATCTGGAGGCAATTGCAATACAACTATGGCGTTCACTTGTTCCGATATAATAAAAATCATCTTTGCCATCATCTTGCCTCCTTTGGGGGTGTTTTTGGAGAGGGGATGTTCGTCTTCGTTGTTTATCAACATTCTTTTGACTATTTTGGGGTACATTCCTGGTATCATCCACGCTTTGTACGTGATTCTAAAATACTAGTGGGATGAAGAGGGGTGCGGTCAGGCACCATGCTGATTTGGAGCACTGTTGGTGGCTTGCGAGACATTGGTCATTGTCTGTATTAGTATGGAAAGTCGGTATATATTGAATGAGATGACAGAGTATTGAAAGAGATGTAATATACGTGTTGATTTTGTTGTGTATGTGAGTCGAATGGGGTCGTCAAGGCGGAAGAATACGAGCAATACTGCAGAATTCCACCCGCGAGCGAGTAAGCAGCCAAGAGTTGCAGCGGATTTAGGATGCTAGCAACCTATGACGTATCCGTAGGGATACCAGCGTAAGCGCGACATTTCTGGTAAATGTCGTGTGGAAGGGCATGCGCGTATTCAGGTGACCGTGCCCAATTTGGTGTAGGCTAGCGACCTGTCATTTGCACCCGAATTACAATTGACGATGAAGGTGCATTGTGCAGCGTGCAGCAAATGCGGTGCGTGTGGCGTGGCAAAAGTCCCTGGAAACCAAGGGAGCAGCCAGTTATTGTGTAGAACCGGGAGGTGACAACGCCCATAGGGTGGAACGAGGCTCGTTGGCGTGGGTGCTGCGTTTCTGTACATGGGAGTGCCAACCGGAGTCACATTCGGTGCATGAGAAAAGCGCAAGTCTGATGCAAGGAAGATTGTTTTTGGTACTATTGCCGGCCCCAGAGATGCAAGATGGTAACAGGGGCGGGCCGGGGTGGAGCAGAAGAGTCGTATATACGGGGTCAATGTGTGGTAACATGGTCACGTGCCGGAAGGTGAGGATTGGCACCATGTTCCAGGAAGCAATTTGGGCACCAAGCGACCCCGTATCCTAGGTGGCTACGTACAGGTGGCGGATCGATCGACAGCCGGGGAGCCATCTGTGCATGCGAACAGCACGTATGGTTGGACACGGTTGTCAATGGCGACGGGGGTCTTGGCGACATTGGCGACAATGGCTACAACGGTGGGGTCACGGGGGTGGAGAGGGAGACGAGGTATTGTGGCCTGGTAATGCGCGTGTGCCACCCGGAAAGCCCCAAATGGGAGTAAATGTGGGAGACAAGATAATGGCGACCAGAATATTTTTCTGGGCCGATTTGCGGTTTTGCAGGTTATGACAATCGCCGGTGAGCCAGGGGAACATGTAAGATGACAATAGGCAGCCTTGGAGGTGAAACAAGCAAGAGGGCGTTTTTCAGCAGACAGGAGGTGTTGATGATGGTCGGTACAAGCACCGCGACCACTAGTCCCCTGGCCTTCGCTGGCAGCACGCCCGATTTCATCCTGGGAACAACCAGCAAAACCCGTGCAACGCTCTAGGTGCTGGGATGAGCAAGTTGCAGTTTAGATCCTTGCGGCTATTGTTCCCGGAATTGGCCACAACCGGAATACAACTGGCAAAAAAGCTACAAAATTTCATGTCCATACAGGTTGCAGAGGTCAATGAGCACAACAGACACTAAATTTTAGGCAAAAGACGTGACCGCGATGGCGAGCCATCACCATCCATCGCGATGGAGGACAGAGTGGCATGGAAGCGGCGGGGCCGCGCCCCCGGGCCAGGGCACCGGGGGGGAGGGGCTTCTATGACGTGGAAGACGCATTTTTTGGGGGCTTTTCGAGGGTGGGGAAGCGTGGTGGTGGTGGTTGGGGCCCCGTCTGCGCACCGGATCCTTTTACTGGTTAGCAATATTTTCTTCCACACAGCAGATGCACCGGCGCCAAAAAATATCCATCCATACATTTAAGATTTAATCACCCAGTTTAGTTTATTTATATTTATAAATAAACTTTTTTCTCCTTTTTTTTCAGACATTTTTTATCAACAGTTTTGATCAATCCTTCACCATCAACACCGGGCCCTTTACCACCACCGGAAACCCCTCATTTGCTACCGCTGTTGCCAGATCTAGACCTGTGTCGTGCACGCCACCATTGCAATCGGCTTCTGGTGCACAAATCCCGACACAACACCTCCAACCCCCGCGGAACGCCAGCCCTGGCCCCGCCATCCACTCGTTTGCATTTCCTGTATTATACCCAGCATATCACATGACCAGCCTCAAGGTGACCACCACGGTGGTGAGGCGGTTGTTCAACCCCAAGGTGATCAAGTTTGTGCTTGCCGTGGTGGCAATCATCAATGTGTTTTATATCACGTCGCTCCTACTCGACGACAGGCGGCCCCTGCCGTGGGCACGGTTGCCCCTTGGCACGGGCTTGGAGTCGATGATGGAGATCGGGACTCCCGTGGCATCGGGAGCGGCGCCCGGCTCCAGCGCCTCCGCCCCGGCCCGCGGCGGCGCCGCCATGCCCCACACTGAAACGGTGGAGGAGAACGACGCCGTGGCTCAGGACGTGGCCAACCAGTACCACAAGCCGCTCTATCACGTGCCCGACGGGCCCTACGACCAGTTGGCGGCCAAGGACAAGATCTTGGCCAAGTTGAATGAGGTGACCCGCAACAAGGACAAGTACTGGTTGGGCCACACCGAGTTGACGGACTACGAGCTCTTGATCCGCATCAAGGACTTTTTGCGGGAAAACTGGGACCAGAAACCCACCTTGTTCTACGACCCGCGCTTCACCCTCTCGGTGTACATCTCCGAGATCAAGCACCAGTACTTGACCAAGAACCCCGACAACAAAAAGTACAAGAAGCACGAGATTGTCGTGCCGTTTGCGTGGTCGGACTGGGTGGACTTGACAATGTTGAACGACGAGCTTTTGCGGCCCCTCGACCAGCGCAAGAATTGCGAGTACATGAAGGCGGTGCACCACATCCCGGCCAAAGACCCCAACTACTGCATCAACGCCGGCGACATCACCGACGAGGACTTGGCGGAGATGGGGTTGCCGTCCGCCAACTACATCCCTGGGTTTTCTGTCAAGAAGTCCCCCACCAACAAGGCATCCAACGAGGTGCGAATGTGGGAGGGCAAGTCCCACTTGTTGACGTACGCCGCCAACCCGTTGGCAATGATCTTTTTGTCCAAGGACGGGGTGTACGAGGCCAAGATCGAGGGTAAGCAGCGGATTGTCGACGGAGAGTTGTTTGACCATTACTTGACCAACAACAACCTCGAGCGCACCAACGACGAGTCCAAGACCACCGTGCTCAACCCCGTGCGCGAGTTCAAGAGTCTTTTGGACCAGGTGGCCCCCAACCCCTTGGACCCCGAAGACGACGAATACGGCATGGTGGCCAAGATCAAAGAGTTGGACCCATCCAAGTCCCGCGAGTTGTACTTGCCCGAGAGCGCCTTTGACTATCAACAGGACAAGGTGGATTCTCAGCTCGCCAAGTACGACGCCCGCATGGCCCGGTTGCGTGAAGTCACCACCAATGAGTTGAAATTTGACCAGCAGACCATCAACGACTTGCGGTTGTCCCGTAACGACAAGATCTACTACCATGGATTGCAGTTTGCCAACAAGTACCAGTTGAAGAACGAGCCCACCTACTTCCGCATGGCCCGGTTGAACTTCAACACCCCGGAGAACGCCGAGGACGCCGGGTGGCATTATGAATGGCGGTTCTTCAATGGAGCCTTGCGGTACTTGAAGCCGGGGTGGACGGAGGAAGAGTTGTTGATCCGTGAAAAGGTTCTTTTGGACCGTATCTTACGTAACTGGTTCAAGTTTGCCAACGAAAAGGGTATTATCTCGTGGATCTCGCATGGGCCTTTGTTGTCGTGGTACTGGGATGGGTTGTTGTTCCCCTTTGACGAGGATATTGACATCCAGATGCCTGCCGAAGAGTTGTCGAGGTTCTCCAAGTTGTACAACCAGACGTTGGTGATTGAGGACATTACTGAGGGTTTCGGCAAGTACTTTATTGACTGCTCTACTTTTATCCACCATAGAGGCAAGTCCTACAAGGAGAACCACATTGACGCCCGTTTCATTGATATAGATACCGGTTCTTACATTGACATCACTGGTCTCGGTATTTCTGACGAAGCACCCCCAGACAAGTACGAGGCCCTCATTTCCCAAGCCGCCCGTGATGGCAAGCCTCGTCCCGTGTACAACTGTCGTAACTTGCATTTTTACTCCTACGACGAGTTGTCGCCATTGAGGTTCACCATGATGGGAGGGGTGCCGTTGTTTGTGCCCAACCGCATTGAGGAAATCTTGAAGGACGAGTACCACAAGGGGTTGACCAGTTACGAATACGAAGGATTCTACTTTGTCGACGCCTTGAACTTGTGGATCCATCACACCAAGCTCGAATTTCTCTTTGCCGGCATTGACTACAAGAACCCCGAGGAAGAGCGCCAGGAAAAAGGCGAAATCAATGTCGACAGGTTTATCGAGTTGGTGCAGGGTATCTCCGACGACGACGTGGTTCGACTTCTTGACGCCGACGAGGATATTCTTTTGGAGTACTATTTGACCAAGGACGTCACCGACCTCCACAAGCAGGAGTTGACCCACATGTTCAATATGCCCAACGGCGTCGACACCAAGATAGGCGACGTGGGCAGCCAAAAGGGTGACCATGACATCACCAAGGACGCCGACTACCACAAGTTGACGGCCACCTTCAAATTCCAGAAGCCGTTCCGCAGGCCGTTGTTCAACTACGAGAAGATTGACCGACCTCGACACCACCGAGGTTAGTGTGTATTTAATATAATAATATTGTTAAAGGAAGGTTGAGCAGATGTAGTAGTGAGTGTGCTTTTAGTAATTGTGTGGCGAGTGTGCTTTTAGTAATTGTGTGGCGAGTGTGCCTTTAGTAATTGTGTGGTAGAGATATTACTGCTAATGTCGTTATGTATTACTGGTGATAGTGTGTTAATACTCTTGATGATACTTTATCTGACATGTAGAGTGAGTACTGTCTAAGTGATGGAAGTGTTCTTTTGCTGTGGTAATGTGCAATTCCTGTTTATGGGTTCCCTTTACCGTCTGAAGTTGTGTTAATGTATATGGTTGTGGTTCTGCAGTGCAATGTAGTTATCGTATGATTTAATGTAGATCCACAACCAGAGATATAGCAGCTAAGTCGGGTGTCTGTGGGCTATCAATGGTATCTACCAGTAATGATGTCACGGGGCTACAACCAGTACAGGTAATGCTGAGAACTCTAACCAGATACAGTATAGAAAGGTTACAACAATACTACTGCAATGTTATCCTGTTCCACTGCTTTCCTCTACTAGTACTTGTAGTAGGATCCACGATATCTTAACCACATTGTTCTACATTGTACCAAATTGTACCAGCATTGTACCAAATTGTACCAGCATTGTACCTATACTGTACCACATTATCCACACCCCACACCCACCACATTGTAGCCCTCCTCACCAATCCTCTCCCTATCCTCTCCCCGCCTCTCCCTCGCCCCCCTGCACTACCTTCGGTCGGTAGTGTCTGTCAAAGTCTCGTTTCGACCCAAAACGGCTCCACCTCCCATTACACAAACCACTTAACAATATCACCACGCAACAACACCAGACAAAGAACGCGACGACACACAAACAGCCAACAATGTGCAAATATCAGATTCTCTCCGAGTCGTTGTATTGTCCTTCCCATCGCACACATTGTGGGCTGCCATTGGCCGAGCGAAATGGACACCCATTGACGGGGCTTGAGCTCTCAGTCGGTGTCTGCATGCATGCCATCGCCGACAGTGGTCATCTACACGGAGGACCTGGTGGGGGTCTCACCAACACTAACTACTAACGCTGTTATCAGGAACAATCGTCACATAACCTCACTGCGCGCCTCCTGCAATCGGTAACGTCATCCTGTCACTGCTTGGAACCATCTCAGAGGCACAAGGCCGCCTTGCTCCCCACCACGACAAAACCCCCAGACTGAAACTGGCCAGGGCCATCGCGATTGTGGCCACCTGACTGTGGTCACACGATAACAAGTGCTGGGTCAGTTCCGGGGGTGTGCCCTCGGATGGCGCCGGTTTCAGGTTATGCACGTTTCTTTTTCCGCCCCGTTGGGCACACGACACCTGCCGTGCGTCGTGTGAGCAAGGTGCAGTTTGCAGTTTTAGGTTATTTTTTAGATATTATTTTGTTGCTTTCTGCCATGCGTTTATCTTTTCTCAGACATTTTCCATTGTTTCAGCTTTGCGAAATTTATCACCATCAATGTTTTAAAAAATTGTCTGTCCTGCCATTCTTTTTGTCAACATCTCCATCCAAGAGTACTGGGCTTCGTGTCGTCGAGCGTTGGTCTACAGAATCTCCTCCGACACTTTTGGAACCGTCTGCGTACCCCTCGTTTCAACCCCTCACCCGCAACGGTCTTTATCACGCGACTTTTCCAGACACTGCCCACTCACCACACTGGCAGTCAGAGACGCAGCTGACGCAGACATTTCGGCACCAACCACGTTTGAAGGCCGCTGATTGGACAGATCTGATCCGCCCGACGCCCTCCGCCATCGTCATCGAACTTGCGGACTGCCATTCCGACATTGTACCTCAGGGTGAAAGTGCCGGACTCGAAAACGGCCCAATTGTTGATCCAGCGGATATCCTGAATCTGGACCGGTTGTTATCGCGTACGTGGCGACGCCAAACATCAGAACATCAAGGAAGCTTCCAGAAGGCGCTAAAAAGTCTTCCAGAAGGCACGAAAAAGGCTTCGAAAGGCACCAAAAAGGCTTAAGAAGGCTTCAACAAAGCTTCCACAAGGTATCAAAGACGTCAAGGGGATATCGAAACATCAGAATATCAATTCGCCCTCAAATCGCCCTCAAAACCACAACAAAAGCACAGCAAGAAGGCTCCAAAAACGTTAGATCATCAAATCATCATAAAGACGTCAAATCAACATCAAAGACGCCAAAGGTATCAACACCTCATCTAGACAAGAAGATACCATCCACTAACGCTACATCCCCCACTTCTAGCCCTTCAATCCGTGCATTCCCCCACATCAGCATCGTTCTACCATGGCCGTCTCCACACGAATCATCAGAAACGTGTTTGTCGTCGTTTTCCTCGTCAACATCGTCTACTTTCTCCGCATCTATACCGTAGAGGAGAACCGATTGCGGCAGGTGGCGGCAGAGCACATGTCGCTGTTCACGTTTGACACCGACGAAGAGGTGCAGTACGATGCCAAATCCCCGTACGCCCAGCTCTCCACCCCGGAGCGCATCTCATATTTGCTCCACAAGGTGGAGGACAACAAGGACAACCACTACTGGTTGGCCAACACCAAGTTGCAGCATCCATCCCTCACCATCAACCCGCGGGACTTTCTCCAGCCCGAAGACGGCGAGTCGCCCACTTGGCAAAACAAAGCCGAGTTGTTCTACGACCCCCGCTTCACTTTGGCTATCTACTTGGATGAGCTCAAGTATCGTCTTCTCAACCATAACCCCCGGAACGACAAACTGCTTGACCACTTGGTGGCCATGCCCTTCAGTTGGTCCGACTGGGTGGACTTGACCATGTTGAACGAGGAGTTGGCCAAGCCTGTGGATCAGCGGTTGAATTGCGACTGGCTCCAGTCCAAAATCAACAAGCCCACAAAGTACCCCCACTTTTGCAAGAATCTTGTCGACTTGTCTGACGAAGAGGTGGAAGAAATCGGTTTGCCTCGTCCTTTCTTGCCTGGGTACATTGTCAACACTTCTCCCATGAACAAGGCTCCTCACAAACAGGTGATGATGCAAGGAAAGGCCCATCTTTTGGCCCAGCAGGAAAACCCGCTCTCGATTGTGTTTTTGACCCAGGACGGCACCTACGAAACCCAGGTCACTGCCAGTCGCCAACGTATCGTGCACACCGACTTGTTTGAACACTACTTGGCCCGCCGTGATATCAACGCCAACCACTTGGAAGAGGGACTCACCATCGAATTGAACCCCCAAAACGAGTTCAAGGCATTGATCGACGCCGTCAAGCCCCGCCCTTTGAACCTCGACGATGATATTTATCGCATGCGGGCCATTACCCGCCAGAAGGAATCCAACGCTTCTCGTGAACTTTATCTTGACCCCGAGTCGTTTTTGTACAAGCAGGAACAGGTGGACGATCAAGTGAGACAGTATGAAGAACGCTTGGACGCTATTGAGGACGCCATGACCAACGAGTTGCACTATGACCCTCAGGTGTTTGAAGAAAAACGGTTAACCAGGCACGAATGGAACCACTACCAAGGATTAAAGTATGCAAACTCCTATCTTGTCGAAAACGAACCCACTTACTACAAGTTGGCCACATTGATGAAGGACAAAACCAACCAGGATGCAGGCTGGCATTATGAATGGCGCTTCTTCAATGGCGCTTTACGCTACATCAAGGATGAAACTTGGTCCATGCCCCAGTTGGAAATTCGTGAACAAATCATTTTGGATCGGTTGTTACGTAATTGGTTCCGCTTTGCCGAAGAAAAGGGAATCATCTCATGGATAGCCCATGGGCCTTTGTTATCGTGGTATTGGGATGGACTCATGTTTCCTTACGACATAGACATTGACATCCAAATGCCATCGTCAGAGTTGAACCGGTTATCGCGCCACTACAACATGACATTGGTGGTTGAGGATGTCACTGAAGGATATGGTAAGTACCTCATTGATTGTGCCGCCTTTTTGCACCATCGTGACATTGCTGCCAAGGACAACCATATTGACGCCCGTTTTATTGACATTGATTCGGGTACCTATATTGACATCACCGGAGTGGGAAAGAACAATGAAGTCCCCCCACCTGAATATGACGGGTACATCAAGACCAAGAACAGCAAGGGAGAGTCGGTTGAGTTGTACATGGATCGTCGTAAGCATTGGCTCAACTTTGAAAAAATTAACCCCTTGCGGTACTCCATGATTGGTGGAGTTCCTGTCTACGTTCCCAATGACATTATGGCCATGCTTAACCATGAGTATTCAGTAGGAACAAAATCGTACTACTTTGACGGCTACTACTATGTGCCATGCTTACGACTTTGGTTGCAGGAGGACCGGGTTTTGGAATTATTTAACCCAAGCCAATACGAGTCGTCGAGTGACGAGGGTAAGCGTGAAAAGGTAATTGAATTGGTCAAACAGTTGGGAGAAGAAGATAAGTTGCGGTTATTGGAAAACAATGAGCACACCTTGATTGAGTACTACTTAACCCACAAGTACACTACCTTGCATGAAGTGGAGAAGAAGTTTATGTTGGACCACTCGTTGCAGCAATCAATTTTGGAGCTTTCAGAGAATAAGAAGTACCATGAGTTGACGTCAAGATTTAAAATGGGCAAGGCTATGCGCAAATCGTTGTTTGAGTTTGAGTATTATGAGCGGTTTGAGCATGATGAGATTGCCCCCAAAAAGGAGGAAATTCAAGAGAATAATGACGAGAATAAAGAGGAGAATAAAGAGGAGAATAAAGAAGAAAACAAGGAAGAAAACAAGGAAGAGAATAAGGAAGAAAATAAGGAAGAGAATAAAGAGGAGAATAAAGAGGAGAATAAAGAAGAAAACAAGGAAGAAAACAAGGAAGAGAATAAGGAAGAAAATAAGGAAGAGAATAAAGAGGAGAATAAAGAGGAGAATAAAGAGGAGAATAAAGAAGAGAATAAAGAAGAGAATAAAGAAGGAAACCAGGAAGAAAATAAAGAAGAAAATAAAGAAGAAAACAAGGAAGAGGTGAAAGAAGAGAATAAGGAAGAAAATAAGGAGAAAGACAAAATAGAGAATAAGGAAGAGAACAATAATAATAAAGATATCAAACCTGAAGGTCAAGATAACGATAGTGAAAACAAGGACCAGAGCACAGATCAAAATCAGCAGGATTCCCCCGAAGAAAATCACAGAGTTGAGGACAACAAACCTAAAGAACAACAACCTCAAGAAATCAAAGAAAATCAACAAGAACAGGATAATCAAAATAATGCTTTAGAACAGCTTCAAGTCCAACAGGAACAAAATCAACAGCAAGAAAACAATCAGGGGTCTAATCCAGACGAACAAAACCAAAACCAACCTGAAAATCAGCCTGTTAACAAACCTGAAATTCCACCTGAAAACCAACCTGTTAACCAACCTGAAAATCAACCTGAAAACCAACCTGAAAACCAACCTGTTAACCAACCTGAAAATCAGAATCAACCTCAAAACGTACATCCTCAAAATTAATAGCAACAATAAATCCTAGTGAAGGCTAGTAATCATCACCTCTAAGGTTCATTTAGACATTTGTATTTGTAATTCTACTTTATCATTGCATTTAATAAACACAGTAAAATTTGATTGTATGTAGCATAGTTATCAATTTAATCAATCATTTGTGAGTCCCTTGACACACTTGTTCCAGCAGAAGACATTGCTGCAGTAGTTGTATATATTCTGTTCATCTAGTTTTCAATTAGTTTTGTTCCAATCGTTAGATTCAAGTCTTCATTTTTGGTTATAAATCTGACTAAAACCTTTCCTCTTTTAGATCATTTCGCCGGTACTTAACAAATTGTTGGTGAACTCATTCTATACTTCATACCGTCATAGATATCAAATGATTTGTAGTTAATGTGTCTTTCTGATTGCCCTTTTAATTGTGAATTGTGTTTATTGTATCTATTTAACTATGATGTAACATTTTAATCGTTTTCAGCAAATAGGTGTTGCAACATTCTATGTGAATCTGCTACACCGTGGCTTGGTATTTGTTTGCAGTAGGATCAGTTCTCTTTTCACATCTACCATTATCTTTTGATATATGCGTAATTGAAGTGTCAATTTATTAAATACTTTCTTTACTGTTTTCTTAGTCTTTTCTTAGCCTTTTCTTAGCCTTTTCTTTCTCTTCTTTCACTATCCTTTCCATATATTCACAATCCTTTCTTTCTCTTTATCATTCACATTCCTGGATTCATCTATTTTTTTTCTTTTGGTCATCATCTTCTTCACTTGACCTCCTCTTTTCCCTCTCCTCTACTTACTTTTCATTCTTAACATCCTTCATTTTCCACACTTTCTCGTACTCTCTTATCCCCTCTACACTCTCTTTTCCCCTCATCTCTCTTATTCTCTCATCGCTCTCTTACCCCTCTCTTACCCCTCTCTTACCCCCTCTTTTCTCATCCACTTTCTCATCCACTTTCTCATCCACTTTCTCAATCCTCTCTTTGACCCACTCCTGGGCTTCGCACACCAAAAATTGCAATACTTGCAACTTTTCCTACACTGTCCATTTGAACCATCCGTTATCTATTCCTTGTACCCCTTCCGTTCTTTGTTTCCATTGCCACTCATCGCATCATGTGGCTGTCCCTGCTCAGAGTGTGCAGGCGGTCCTTGGGGCCTCGTGCACGTGACATTTCCTTGCGGTCCTACGCCTCTCCGTCTTACAAGTCGAGGTCGTCTTCCTCCAAGTACACCTCGTCGTCGAGAACCTCGGGGTCCAAGGCGTACAGCAAGCCATACGGGGCCAAACTCACCGCCGACGAAGCCGATGTGGTGCTCCCCGTCGAGCAGGACCCGTTGCCCCCGCCCCCCGATAGTGAAACTGCCGACTCGGGGCCGTTCAAGCTCCACGACGCGCCATTCATCCCCGGAACAGGCTCGTTTGCCTCCCCAAACACGGGCCCAGCGTCGTCCTCATCAAACCCGGCCCCTGTGGCCATCAACTGGACCGATTCGTTCCATGGTTTTGGAACACAGCCGTTTTCGCCCGAGGTGACGCTGGTGTTGCTTGCGCCCATCCCCGACGGCGACATTGAGTTGAAGCCCGACGGCATGCTCTACTTGCCCGAAATCAAGTATCGGCGCATCTTGAACCGGGCATTTGGGCCCGGGGGCTGGGGATTGGCCCCGCGCACGGAAAGCTTGGTGTTGAATGGGCAAATCAGCCGCGAGTACGCCTTGGTTTGCCACGGACGGCTCGTCAGCATCGCTCGCGGCGAGCAGGACTACTTTGGCGGCGAGTTGAAGGTGACGACGGCGTTGGAGGGGTGCAAGAGCAATGCGTTGATGCGGTGCTGCAAGGACTTAGGCATTGCGTCCGAGATGTGGGACCCTGTGTTCATCCGCAAGTGGAAGAAGAAGTACTGCGAGGAGGTGTTTGCGGAGCATGTGGTGACCAAGAAGAAGAAGAAGCTCTGGAAGTTGAAGACGAACAAATTGGACTATCCGTACCGGGAAGTGTAAGAGACGGCTCACCGCAACGTGGAACGGCAATCGAAGCTGACATCGAGCACCGGTTGCAGGTTCCAGTGGTGTCGCTGCCCCTGATGCTACTTGTATATAGAAATTGTATAATTATTGATTGACTATGAAGAAATGATGCGTATAGCAGTTATGTGAGTGGCAAGGCTGGAAGCACTTGGTTTGTGTTGCCTCGAGGTTGATATGGTTCGAGACTGGTTCATGGCTGGGTGGTGGACCAATAGCTGTCACGACAGCGATCTACGGTCTCGATGTCTCAACCATGCGAATGTGAAACGGTTAGTATGTTCGTAAAAATAGTGGTGTTGCAGCATGGGTGGCGGTGAACACGAGGCGGATGGTGCTGCACTAGCGGTGCTCAAGCGGCGTACACCAACGGGAAGCGTCTATTCCTTGATGATGCCACGGCCCACGCCCAACTCCTCCACCGTCTGGGTCACGGGTCTCCGCTGCCACACGTCCCAGAACTGCTGCTTGGGCAACTGCTTGTCGACGTTGGCGCGCTCGTACTTGGCATCCTGCCCTGCCGACGTCGGGGACTGGGCCCAGTACAAGTGGTCCACGGTGGCAGTCAACACCGCCCCGGCAATCCCGGACATCACCTTGTGCTTGGCGGGCATGCTCTTGAACCCCGTGGACAACACGGCCACGTTCCCGGCGAGAACGGCCCAGAGGGTGTTCCAGCCGTCGTTCTTCTCTCTCAAGTTGGTGATGGCGCCCTTGGCGGCGGTGGCCACCGTGAAGAACCCCACTATCGACAACGGCAACCCCACCTTGAAGGTGGCGCGCCGCCACAAGTACAACCAAGCATATGCTCCCACGGTGGTGTAGAAGCCAAACCTAAACACCTGGAGAGTCTGCTTCTTGGTGTCCACGGGCTTCCATGGAGGGTAGGCACTGGCGTTGGAAAAGTTGCCAAAGGGGTTGGGGAGCTTGTAGGTGGAGTCAGGGTAGCTGACGGCGGTTTCCTCTGACATGATTGGTGGACTGGTGGTGCTGGGGCTCGAGGTTGATGTGGAGGTAAAGAGCAGAGGTTGCGTCCAATCAACGGTGGGATTTTTCAAACTGGACAGGGTCACGTGTGTGATCCCGTGCGCAGTCTGTGAGATGACATGTGAGATATCATGTGAGAAATGACATATTCTTCGTCACGTGCCTTTTATCAGGTGCATCACGTTCCATACCTGTCCCGGCCACACGTGATATGAAAATTTTACGTCAACACCAAAACCACTCCTTCATCCACCCTGCTTGCTTCCCGCCAATCACCATGAGTAGAGCATTGACATTGACGGCGATCGCCGCCACCGCCGTTGTCGGGTACGCTGTGTACTTTGACTACAGACGCAGACACTCGTCGGACTTCAGAAAGTCGCTCAAGAAGCGGGCCAACAAGCAGGAGAAGCTCAGGGCCAAGCAAGAAGCCGCCTCCAAGCAGTCCAAGTTGGAGGAGGTCAAGGCCGCCTTGTTAGCCGACTTGCAGGCCAACCCCATTCCTACGGAGTTGTCGGAACGGGAGGCATTTTTCATGGAGCAGGTTGCCGCCGGAGAGCAAAAGGCCAAGGACGATACCGTGGCTGCCGCCATCTGCTTCTACAAGGCACTTGCCGTGTACCCCAACCCCACCGACATCTTGGGCATCTACCAGAGAACGGTGCCTGAGGATGTGTACGAATTGGTGGTTATGATGATTGCCGTGTATCCACCTTCCTCGGTGTCGAGCATCTTGAGCAAGGGTCCAGGTGTTGCTGACACCAAGCCCACTGCTGAGGACTTGGACTAGGCGTGTAGATGGCGAGTGCTGGACGAGAGGGGTGCGATGCCAATGACGGTGTCGTGTGCTGCTGCTTTCATTGTATATAATTGTGGTGGTTGCCAAAGATATGTCGAACGAGACAATATATATTATCACCTTGTATGGTTGAGAGGATGTAGAAAGAAGAAAGGAAGAAGGAAAAAGATTGAAAAGATAGGAAGAACGAAGAACGAATGGAAAAGAGATTGGAAAGACTGGATGGAGGAAAGAACGGAAGTGGTGAAATGAAGCGATGCGAATCCAATAGATTCATAACCAGGTGCAGAAGCAAGAGCGTAACGAACCATGATACCCAATCCGTAGAATGGTGTGTAAATGTTGAATGCTTTATATATGAGCACATGTACAATGGCTACATGTGAAGTGGAATATATATCAACACATCAAAGAATATCTACTACATTCAAGTCGTATGTGTTGTGTCATTGAAAGTGGTAGGCCACAATATGAAATGTGGTTGTTCCATAGAGCAATGCCCTAACTATGATTATGCAGGCAAGTAAAGTACAATGTGGCTGTACGAATGTGGTGGTACGAATGTGGGAGGCGTTACCGCATTTAAATCCCACACATAGGATCATCACACCGCACTCACAGAATAACGAGACAGAACCGATAAGAACAAGGCGATAAGAACTCTGGATATCAAATATCAACTTCCACCAAAAGCTAATCCCAAGCATTGTCCAATGTCTTCCATGGTCAAAGTTGTCCATGAACTCGATCAAATACTCTTTTCAACTCTGGATCATGCCGATGAACAAGGTATAACGACTTCCTTCATTCTCTTCGATTTGGTATTAGCTTGTCTGCATTCACTGCAGTGCCATAGTCTTCCTCAACTAACCTTACGTATAACAGCGTATACACCTATGACAATAAGAACGCCCCCGCCCCTTCCCTGATTGCTTGCAATAACCTCTCCCGCATCACCTCTTGCGATGAGTAGTTGGGCAACTTGAGATAGTTAGCACAAGTCATAACACTGGGTAGGTAGTCGTCATCCTTCAACCCATCTTCACCCCGTTTGCGTACCACTGTCAATTCCGGCCGCAAGGACTTGAAGCCCCCCACCGGCAACTTGGGAGCTCCCGTTAAAAATTGGAGAAACTGCCGCTTCTGCTCTCGTGAAAACCCCACCAAGATGCCAATCAACATGGAGATTGCTTCGGACTCTTTGGTGTACCCGTGGTTGGCATGCACCGCCGCCGCCAAGGCGTCGTAGGACCAATCTTCCTCGGCATTGCCAAACAAATCTGACAACTCCTGGGGAGAAAATATCACCAACGAGTTGATGGGGAACACTTTGGAGAACCCCTCCATAAATGCCCGGGTCTGAGCAAGAATTCCGGTGCATAACGTTGCCTCGAGCACCTTGCTAATATACTCTTCCAAGTTAGTGGCTGTCACGGAAACATCACTGCCGTTGGCAATCAATTGGTAATCCGGGCTTCCTGGCAACTCAAACGAGATCGCCAAGTCTTCAACGGTGGCCCCATCAACGGTTACTTGGTGCCACATCGATGGTTCATGTTCGGCAAACTGGTGCACGTACTTGAGTAAATGGTCCACCGAGTCTGCCAACTCTCCATCCACCAACCTCAAGTTGGCAACTGTGGACATAGTCTTGGTAATGTCCCCCACCGTCAGCGACCCCTGGTAATTAAGAAGTTGTACCAACCGCAAAAATACAGGGTTGAAGTTGAAGTCGATGATACGAGAATCGAGCAATGCCCGCGCAATGAACTTACCCAATGAGGAAAAGAAATAGAGCACTTTCTTGCCATTTTCGCTGGCGGCCTGCGCTCTGTCCATAGGTGCAGGGAAGAGTCCGTATTTGTTGACCACATATCCGTCGTCGGCTTCACTTCCAGGATCAAGATCTCTCCAGAGCCGCAACCGTTTGCGGGCAAACTCTCGCGACACTGTAGAGTAAAACTCAAGGGTAGGTCCCAATCCCGAGCCCACCTCGTCAAAATACTCAATCTCCAAGATCCCAGGCGTGGCTCCGTATAACTCCAATACCTTTATGGCACTCTGCAACATCATATTCCGCGAAATACGCACCTTATGCCTGGCGGGACGGCCCAATGGTAACCGCAGACCACTGTCGATGTCTTCACCACCCTGACTTGTTCGCAACAGCCACTGATGAATGAGTCGTGAGTAGCCAAACGAAGTCAGTTGCAAGAAGCAGATACGGGTCTCCAAGGGGTATATGAAAGGAAATTGGGTGGTCACGTAGATGCTCCATCCTGGTAAGGTTCCGCTGGCCACCACAAGTGGTTCTTCCAATTGCCGGTTCAACTTGACGGTAAGTTTCCAGTTGGTAAACTCTTTGGCAGCTACAACTTCGCGGCCACCGCTGGTGGTGACAAAATCGTTCATCTCCATCAACACTTTCAAGAGCCGAAGGATATCGACGGTGGTCTTGTCGTAGCTATCAATCTCGTGGTCATGGGCACTAAAGTCGTACGTAAATGGCACCAGAGAATCGGCAAGGTCTGAATCCACCCTGCGGTAGCTGACGTTATGAGTACCGTTCCAGATCCTTGAGGGCTCCACTATTTGATCTGGGCCCTCTTGTAACGACCTGTAGATGGCACCGTAGATGGTCGTTTCAGTAGGAATGATTTCCCCATTAATAAGAAACTCAAAAAAGTAAGACTTGTCGCTATCGGTATCTTTGGAATCAGACAAAATACCAAATGGGGCGAACTTGTCCATGAACAGCATTCTTTGTCTCAAGTACGTCATCACCGATTTGAAGGTGGCGATAGCATGCACGGACAATACCATGCTGGGTGCAGTCTGTCCTGGGAGACTTACCTGTCCCTCTTGTCCGTCTTCCAGGATCAACCGTATTTTGATTTGATTTGCCAACATGGGATATGGCTCACGAGTGGCAAACAGTGACAATGTCGAGGGGCTGCCTGCAGAGACAATGTCGAAAGATTCAGATCTCGTCAATGCCTCCTGAAGCTTTTGTACCAAAACTCGCACGTTATCGGGCCCATTGTCAAAAAATGCATCCATGAATGCCCTGTACCTTGGGGCAAAGGTGGAATCAGGTCCTGGTCCCGACAAAACTGAAGTGAGAGCAGCAATCAACCCTGAAGATATCAACTCGAAGCACGACACGGGAGCTTGCGAAGACACATTCACTACGGCATCCCGTAACCTATCCCAAAGGGTTTTCCAGTCGTCATAGGAGAACTCCTGTATCACGATGGAATCGTTGAGAACGGCAGTGATTTCGTGAAGAATCTTCATGTGTTCCGGTACACAATAAGTGTTGTCGTGGTTTTTGATGGTATGGTAGAGCTGGACCACCTCCGATGCAACTGAGGCAATTTTGTGGTGAACGGTATCGGTAGAAACCTTGGAACTGTTGTCCCTGAGAAACTCGCTGTCGGCATACTTCCACAGGAATGGCTGTTTCCAGGGGATGGGGTCACGATCATCGTCATCAATGTTGTCATCTAAGAGACCCGACAAGTCGTCGACTATATGCTGGACATCGTTCATCAAGCCTTCACGTTCAAAGGGGTAGGTGAATTCGTGTGGGGCTCTTTCGAGCAAGGTGCGAATGATGGTGAGGGCAGCAAAAAGGAGAGTATTAGTCTGGGAACGAGGTTGGTTTTGGAGTTTTAAAGATGGACGCCTTGGAGTGGTGTTTTGGGAGGTTTTTACGGGGTTTTGGAGGTTTTGCGGAGTTTGAAGGGGTTGGCTAGGATTCAGAGGTGAGTGGAGGGTGTTTTCTGAGAGCTTTTGACGGAATTTGTCATCGTTATGCATATCTTCTTGGGTTTCTTCGATTTCAACGATATTTTCATTATTTTCTTGCCCGATTTCCTGATAGTCATGGCCATTTTCTTCGTTATCAGACCTGTTTTCTCGCATTTGCTCCTCGTCTACGTCATTCTCTGCTTCATTGTCATCATTTCCAGCCCCGCTCTCCCCTTCTTCCCCCATCTCCACGTCCTCTTCGCGCCAGGCAATCTCTTTGCTTAAACTGGCGCGCCCTTGGCTCGCTACCGATGCAAGCAACCCCGCCACCGCGTCGGCGCCCTTCACGGTAGCAAACTCGGACCCCGTGCCCGAGAAAATCGCCCGGTACATGCAAATCAACACCTTGCGGCGAATCTCGTTGTCCATAGTTGCCTGGAAACTGGAAACAAGAAAGGCCCACACCTCGCTCACAAACCGCCAGTAGGCGTACCGGGCCTCGTTCTGGCAAAGGTTTACTCGATGGGCGTTGATAGCAGCACGCTCTTCGCTGTCAGCTGCCGCCATCGCCAACGATAACGACTGGGTGGGCAGGTAGCAAATTGGTAAAAGATGGCCCACGAGGTTCAAAAATTGGGACACGAGCTCCTTGGGCGCCGCCATCACCGCCTCCACCGTCACGGCGTCGCCCGGATCGCTCTTGCGAGCAAAGCACGCCACGGCGCCCACCACCACAGCGCCAACGTCACAGTCGCACATCAACGTCTGCGACACCGCCACGCTGACGCCGGCAGCGAGCACAAGCGCCTTGAGCAACCCCAAGCACGATGCATACGATAAGGCCACGGGAGAGTCGTGGCCGGCGGCGGAGGCGGTCCGAGCGCAGCTGGCACCAATGACCTCGCATGCGCGCTGGAGCACGGGGCCAGCGCCGGCAAAGAGAGTGTCCACCAAGTCCGGGCGGTCCTTGTAGGCTGCCACCATGCGGGCGATGCTCACCCAGCCGCTGTCCACCACCACGGGGTCTGTGTGGGTGCGCACCACCTCGGCCACGGCCGCAAACGCCTCGTGCACGCTGGCAAAGTGGGGCACCCGCACCGACGAGCACGCGTTGGCCACGATGGCCAAGCACTTGCGCTGGGCGTGCACCGTTAAGAAGTCGAGGTACCGCAAGCACGCCTGTAACCCGTTGCTGGCGACGATAGCGTGGCGGGCGGCGGGGTCCCGCGACATCATCTCCAACGTCTGCAACGCCTGCTCCGTCAAGTCGATGTAGCTCATCTCCGCCAACTTACCGCAGAGCACCTCGGCGGCGCGGTGGTGGAGGGCGTCGTGGATGAAGTCCTGGTTCACCTCCAAAAAGTTGTACAAGCACCGGCACGCCACCAACTGCAACTCAAGCTCGTCCGCCAACTGGGGGTCTTCCATGAGCGCCACCAACGACCGGGCCATGTGGTCCGGGGGGATCACCCGCTCAGCCGTCATGCCGTTCATCATCAAGAGCCGCCCCAGAAGCTCGTTCAACGTCTCGAGAATGAGGTATGGGTCTTGCCGCTGGTCCAAGTTGGCGAGGAGGGCTTCGATCTCGCTGCCCTCGCGGCTCATGGCCCCGCCAAACACGATGCCCCCGCCCATCAACCGCTGCATGGCATCCACGAACCCTTCGGCGGGGCCGCGCCCGCCGGCGTCCGCCTGTGTGCCCGAGAGGGCGCCAATGGCGCGAAGAAACTCCTCCCCGTCGTGGATGTCGTCAAAGTCGTCGTCGTGGTCGCTGCTGTCGGCATCGGCGTGGACATGGGAGCCGTCGGTGCCCGCCTGCGCTGCGAGGAGCCGCCGTAAAGCGTCCTGCTGCGGCAGAACGGGGTCTCCGCTGTCATCTGCGTCCCCGTCGCGGTGGTCGCCGTCCGGATGGGCGTGCTGGCTGTCTGAGGCCTCGTCGTCGTGGTTGTCGCCGGCAGGCGAGTATGGGGGGCTGCGCTGGCTCCGGTGCCGGTGCCGGGCCTGTTGCGACAACCGCAAGAGGCTGTCGTCTTCGTCTTCGTCGTTGTCGTCGTCGTTGTCATCGTCGTCGTCCGCGACATCGTTTGCGACATCGTCGTCCTCGGCCTCGTCGTAGTCGTCGTCGTCGTCGTCGTCGTCGTCCTCGGTGTCAATGTTGCGGCCCGGCACGGCATCGTAGTACCTGTCGCCGTAGTCGCTGGCCTCGGAGCCGTCCCGGTCACGGGATCGGTCCTCCGATGTCTCCGCCTTCACCATCGGGTCGAGATCCCGAAGGCACTGGTAAATATGGGGCCCTAGTGGCGGAAGTCCCTGGGTGTTGCCAATGTCGTTCTCGCAATCCCCAGGTCCGCAGCCGCGCTTCCTAATCGGGAAAGTTTCTGTCGGGGCGTCCACGAGGGTGATGTCGTCGAGAATTGGGGGAATACGCTGTCAAATACTGCGGTATGGCTGTTTGGGGGAAGAAGGGACGCAACCAGGGTGGTTAAATGGTGACGATATGGGGACAAATGTCGTTGTGGCAAGACGCGACATTGTCTTCTTGCTGCACAAATGTCGCATGTCACGTGATGTAGCCGCTACCCCCCGCCCCCCCGTCGGCCCTACCCGGCCCTTGGGGGGGTCACGGCGCAGGCTAGAACCGTCTCCGGGGCTGATAGGGGGGTTGCTTATGTAGTGCGTGTCGCAGAAATCCGATCACGTGATTGTGCGTCGGGGGACCTGCTACTGTTGTTGACTTCTGCAACCCAATTTGGTTTTTTGCAGCCATTTCTGCATCTCCTCCACCATCGTGGCACACCACTCCTACTTCTCTCCTACTTGGATCCCTTCCTGTTCCACTACGGCCTTATAGTCGTGACCTTTACTATGTTGATCCTCTTCTCTGTTTGCCCTTCCAATCGAGTTCCTCACTTTGTCATTCTCTTCTCCGCTCGCCCTCACTACAACCATGGTCAAATTCAATGTCGTTACATCTAATAATCGATAAATAAACATGGCATTATGGCCGGTGTCCGGGCACCAACCGCCAATCGCAAGAAGTAAAGTCTCCTATCGACACCTCCTAATACAAGTACCTGAAGTCGGGAGAAATCTTCGATCCGTCGATGCCTCTTCCCAACTCTTTCTGCCAGTTCATGGTTCCTTGCACAATTCTTCTGTTCAACACCATTAACCGGATTCTCAAGATCACAGCAAACACAATGGCACACAAGATGAAGGCACAGTTACACACAAATGCCGTCAAGTACCGAGGAGATGCACTCGAAGGGTACAAGTACGAGTTCCAGATCGAGGTGGAGTTGGAGATGGCGTTCATCAACGCAATGGCCACTGCTCTCTTGGCTGGCGGCCTTGGACAACAGTTGGACATCCACGACAAGATGGTGGTAAAGGAACAGTACATGGAAGGAATCATGATACACATGGCAAAATAACGCGCACCCGTATTCAAGGTGGAGGCCGAGATGATGAATGACACAAGCGCAATCACAAGGGGGATGGTGACGTGGAAAAATCTCTCTCCCGTTCTATCGGCGTGGAGAGCCCACACAAAGGTAGCCACCACAGCAATACAGTAAGGAGGAGCGGTCAAACACAAGGTAGTAATTTTATCAAAGTTCAAAGTCTGCACCACCGATGGGAAAAAGTTGGTCACCCCAGCAGCAGCAACCAAGAATGACAAGATGGCGGTCACCAACCACACCTTGGAATCATTAACAGCAAGAACGAGACCACTCATTGTTGATTCCTTGGCCTCCTTGTCGGAGTCGTCGGTACCAACATCTCTTCTCAATTTCCACTGAATAATATCCTTTTCTTCTTGGCTCAAAAACTTGGTGTTAGAGGGGTTGTCAGGCAAGATAAAGTAGGCAAATGGCACCGAGAACACGGTGATGGCCCCTTCGATGATAAATAAGTATCTCCACGATCTCAAGCCCCCTTTACCGTCCATGTTGTCAACAATACCAGCAGCAATCAACCCGGACCAAGCACTACTCATCAAGGAACCCGAGTAAAGAATGGAGTTACGGAAAGAAAGCGACTTTTTGTCGTACCAGTTGGAAAGGGTGGCCAAGGCGGCAGCAAAGAACCCCGACTCCACCACACCAAGAATGATTCTCACTGCCAACAACCCGTGGTAGTTCTGCACTGCTCCTGTGCAGGTGGAGATGGCCCCCCACACCGTCATCAACACTGTGATATAAATAGAAGGTCTTCCGAGTTTGTTCAACAACATATTGGAAGGAATCTGGAAAAGAATGTACCCCACAAACAAAACGGAAACACATGTTTGGTACTGGGCACCCACCAACCCCAAGTCTTCCTCCAAATTCCCCAATCTAGCAGCAGCAATGTTATTACGATCCAAGTAGTTCAAGATGTAGATGTAAATCAACATGGGCATCAACCGCATGTCGATCTTACGGGTGGTTTTCTTGTCCAAGGTCTTCAATTCCTCCTGGGTCATGTGCTGAAGCGACTCGGGAAGGTCAACATAGTACAACTCTTCGGCCCCCTCGGATCCGAACCCAGAGTCTGACTTTTTCAAGTCGGCACCTTCTTCAACTTCAACATGCAAAGCCTCAGCCTTGTTTTCGTTGTTGTCAATATAGGTAGCAACTGGCTTTTCGTCGCCATTGACGTTGGCTACAACGTGGGAAGCAACAGGTTTTTCCATCGACATTGTAGTTAGTAAAGAGACAACCTTGCAAAAAACAACCTCCAGACTTTTCCTACCACCACGGGGATCACCTCCAATTTATACTCCGGGTCCGGCTGCCATTGTCAGGGCCTCCAGGTGAGAAATCGATGCAAAATTGTAATCGAGAATGCCCCAGAAATACGCCCGCACCCGCATAAACCCACAAAAAATAATATATTTTTTCAGGAAAAACCACCAAAAAATAATGCCCAAAATACTGGAATTGGGGGAGCCAAAACCACAACAATTAGCCCGGTTGCGCACGCCATGAAATGCCGGCAGTGAAGTGGGGAAAGCCTGGGCTCACGTTGCAATAATTTTGCAGTACAGATCTTAAATGCTTGGCCCTGATAATGGTGGGGTTACCTTGCTCGATGTGGCAATAACACCCCAAATTGGTAGCTGGACTACCCTCGACTCGTTTCCCCACCTTCTCCCCCACTGTTGCCTACCCCAAATCCACCGCTAATGTGGGAGACCACGCAACAATGGGATACTCGCTTGGATTTTGTTTTTTTGCCTCAGGGGGATTTCCGACTCAGGTAGTATCGCGGCATTGTGCACTGGCCTCGTCCTTTGTCCTTTGAAGGCCAAAGGCGTCTTCGGCATCTGCAATGGGAGTACGCCGGTTCTAGTAGCGCTAGCGCCAGGATTATTTTGCCTTGGCCAATCCCTCTATTTGGTTGGTGCATGCCGGGGGTTTTTCCTGTATGCATCTGTCAAGGGGAATAAATATTATTTGTCCCCCAATTAATACTCAGTTAATCCGAAACAGGGCCACAAAAAGGGCAATTTTGTAGGTGGAGTGGGTTATGCCGCTCCGCTTATTTTTTTTGAGTTGTTTGGGGGAACAATGGCTTCGTGTTTGCAAGGTGGGGGACATAACCTTGAACAATTACAAATGAGCGGGAAACAACCAATGGAAAGACCTTCTGTCCTTGTGTTGAGGATTAGTTTATTGTTGTGGGCTCACAATAGCAACTGAACAAGGGTTGGGGATTTCGATTGAGCTAGTTATGCATATCCCAACGAACACGATCGTGCGTGTACGGTCGGCGACAGCTGATTTAGGCAATGCTCCCGCAGTTGCGCCATTGTTGGTGGTGCGTGCAGAACCCGAGAGGGCATGACTGTTGACTCTGGTCAAATTGCATATATATGACGGCATTTCCTGGTTTTGTCACTTGTTGGTTGCTGGCTGGATGATTGGTTTGCTGTCTAGTTTGATGACTATATAGCTGACAGGCTTGCTACAGATTTGCTGCAGATTTGCTGCAGGTTTGCTGCAGAATTGCTGACCGGTTTTCTGACTGGTTTGGCGGAATAGTTAACTGGTTTGCCGACTACTTTGCTAACTGATTTGCGGTAATTGTGGGGCCTTGTACGCAAACACGGTCGGGACTACTAGTTCGGGCTATATCTTGCTTCCTTCCAAGTTAATGGCATCCCAAGAAACTCGCCGCAACACCTCATCGTGAAAGGGGGTGTTTTGAGATGTCTGTCTCGCGGGAAGCCAATACACCTGTAGTAACAAACTGAACACAATAAAGCGGCAATGGTTTTGTGTGTCCCATTCTACGCATCCTCACGTGACTTGTTTTTCCTATCACAATATTGCGATGCTCCCAGCCATTCAGCTCTTGAACTTATACGTGCCCACCATCTCCAGAACATTTATATTTGGAGAAGTGGTTACAAGCAGGCACAATATCGCAGGTGTAGGTCAACAGCAGACCCTTGTAAAAGCATAGCCCGCGTCACTGTGACTCGTGACCGCTACCCGTAACCCTGTCCTACAGCATACCTCTCTGGTTCCGAAACGATTCGTCGTACCTCAACAGCACCAACATGAGCAAGACAGTTCATCACCATCAGATCCGCCAATGACGTCATATCAGGAATGTTGCAGATGTCAACTGTCACCATCGCGAGTCAAGATCGGGGTTCACGACTGGTTTTCCTTGCAAGTGACCGTCGTAAACGAAATTTTTTACGCGCGCGTGCGTGATAATTTAACTCACAATGATGTCATCGGTTCGCTGGCCCCGCCGCACGACCGTAATCCCCTGGCCAACTGCACGGGAGTGATCTTCGACACATCCAGGAGCCGGGAACAGCCTGCTACTGCTGGCACCCGCCTGTCACTGCTGTCGCTAAAGTTTTGGTGGCACCACCGTCTGTCCACGGGCAACGGCTGTGTCGCTGGCCATCGCTTAATTTATGCAAAAAATACGATGATGGTTATGAGCATCCAAGAAGCTATTGTCTTCTGCCTCGGGAAAGCGCATGCTATGGTTTTCGAAGCCTGGTAATAGAGAAGACAAAACAAATGTAACCTCGTGCAAGCCCTGGCCGTTGGCGTCGACGGGTGCCATCCAAGGTGGGAGATTTCACCACCAAAAGGGTGGGGCTTGCATGGACGTCAAAAAATAACCACCTCCAACAATGGAAATTTGCGCCAATTTTTTCTTGCAGATTTCTTGTTTGGTGCCACTTATAAACCAAGGATAATCCTCTTCGCGGCGTCGCCATAGGGTCTACAAGGTTGTGATTGTTTGCGCGGGTGTAGTTTAGCAGAGTGCACAATTTTCCAGCCCCTTCAACCATGACTTATCACCCCGAGTACGCCGATTACCATGCGCTCAACACCAGCCTCTTTAAGCAAATCACCTTGTTTGAGAATTCGTCCACCGTGATATATAACTGCACCTACTACCCGTTGACCATCCAAAAGAATGACACCTGGTGGGTCAACTTGTACAACGCCTACCAGTGTGGCCAAAACATCGGGGGGCTCAAGGGGAACGTGAGCTACCCCACCGACGGCCCCAACTTGGAGTCGGTGGGCTACTCGTGCAATGGCAGCCTCGAGCTGTTTAACCGTTCAGACCCCTGGAATTACACCAACGCTGTTGCCTTGCAGTGTGGCTACGGTATTGCCGAGTACAACCTGTCGCGGACCGTCAGCGGCTCGTCGCCCATGCGCACGGCCTTGTCGGTGGTTTTGGTGATGATGTTGTTGGTGCACGTTTTGGTGATATGATAACTGTAGAATGAAATTTGGTGTTGAAGTTTTGAGGGGTGAAATTTGCTGCGATGTTTGAGGGCATGAAATTTGGTGATGTTTGAGGGCATGAAATTTGGTGATGTTTTGAGAGCATGAAATTTAGTGATGTTTTGGGGCATCAAACTTGGCGATTATGTTACCCCCACGGTTGCCTTTTTGGGATTGGCTGCCAGTAGTTAGTATAATAAAATATGTATTACTTAGCGTCCTCGCACGAGAAAATTATGCCATGTATGGGCTCCTAGCCCGTTGCATTTGCGGGGTGTATTTGCTGCACCTACGCCAGCGTCGCAAGGTCTACTGAGAATTGGATTCTTCAAAACCCGGTGGGTGGCCCAAGGGTTGGTTCCAGGAACACCCTTGTCATCGATCGTCGTCTTGACAACGGCCCGCTGACGTCATAGTGCTATGAAATTTGATCTGGATGCCACCTAGCAGCAGAAGGGCTCATTGTAGGCGGGCAAAGGCTGCAGATGTAAGTAGGAAATGAAAGCGCTGTCATCGGCCGGTGGTGCATGTCCGTGCATAGCGCAGGGTGCAGCCCAGCGGAGTCGAGCCCGTGGGTGCGCAACCGGACGAACGCAACTAGCAGGCCCGAAACGGGTGCAATTGGTAGTTGGTTAGAGTAACCGCTACAGCCTGGCTGTTCGCCTGCCATCCGTCGTCCACGTTGTAGAATCATGGCTGTGTCTGGTGCTACCAATTTGGCAACTGGTCTTGTGACCACGCTCTGCTACACTGCTACGCTACACCGCTACGCCTGAAGTATGTGCGCAGTGCATCATTGTGGACACATGTACCATTACAATGACGCCATGGGGCGCAATAGTGGCAATTTCGCCGACGAGCCTGGGTTGTTTGCGGCATTGCCCCAGGAAACAACCTCTGCCACCCCGCCCCACCCCGCTCCCCCTGTTGCAAATACCGGCATTTTTCTGTTCGGGACTATTTCTTCGAGCCCCTGGCTCCATTTCCGCTTCCGCCAACTCCGCACTTTTGTTGTGGTGGTTGTGGAAGCCTCCACCGTGCACATCCGTTTTGCACCCAATGTTTATCCGCAACCGATTTTCCATTACATCATAGTCGCGGAAAATCAACACCAAACCCACAACCACACACAAGTATTCTGTGGACAAGTTTGCGTGGACGAAAAGCAGGGTAATCGCCGGTTGTAGTGCCCCTCGTTTGCCCCACTGGTCCAGACCTCAGTCCTGCGCCGTTTTGCGGACACCCAGCGCCACCATGTCGAGCTTTCTCCCCGTCGACTACTGGTCGTATCTCGACTACTTGCCCGACTTGCAAAACTCCGTCAATGCCTTCATGACCTTCACGCCGTTGTTGTCGTACGGCTCCACCTGCTACAGCATCTACAAGAAACGCACCTCCACCGGGTTCTCGCTCGATATTTGCGTGACCATGTTCATGGCATCCATCCTCCGCATCTACTATTACATGTGTTCACCGTACGAGGTGACGCTCTTGCGACAGTCCATAGTCATGATCTTCATCCAGGCGTTGCTCTTGAAGGTGAGCTTGTACTACCGTCCCCACAATTACGACCCCGACTTTCTCACCCCGCTCCCCAACTACCACTTTGAGTTCAACTCCCGCGTGCCTCGGCGCATGAGCAGCGCCAACATTGACCACGAAAGCTACTGGTTGGGGACGTGGGTGAGCTCGTTGAAGTTGCTTGCGTCCGACTTGGTCAATTTGGCGCTATCGTGGGCGGTCACGGTGATGCTGATGGCGCTTCGATTGTTTGATGTCTACTACCAGCGCCCGGGGCATTTCTGGCAATGGAAGGACGAGCAAAAGTATTGGCACTTTCTTGCCTACTTTGCTGGCGCCTTTGGCGCGCTGACGGTGCTCTTCCATAGCCACGATGCCTACAGCAACTTCATCGGGGTGGCCGGGCTCTTTATCGAGTCGTTGTTGCCGTTGCCCCAGATCCTTTTGCTCAACCGACTCCAGTCGGTGAAGAATTTCAAGGTCATTCTCCTCTTGAGTTGGCTTGGCGGGGACTGCACCAAGCTCTCGTACTTGCTCTTGGGTACCGACAATGTGTCGGCGATATTTATTCTGGCGGGGTTGTTCCAAATGAGTCTCGACATTTACATTGCCTTTCAGTACTTACAGTTGAAATACGGAGCCACGCCGGCACCACAGGACCAGTCGGTGGACGACATTTTAAACAGCATGTTGGAAAGCCAGGCCATTCCGCTACAAAAACTATCGCCATAGACTTGCATTAACTTTATAGATTAAAAACGTATATACATGCGTCACTAGGGGTGGGGGGGGGGATAAAAACTAATATAAACTGGACCAAAACTATAGACAGGATAGAAGTAAAACAAGACACTCAAAAAACCGTAAAATGAAAAACAACCCATAAGCATTACCCGCTGCCCTCAGCAATAGAAATGTACTCCACATTCTCCTTGGCGGCATTGATCAAATCCACCGCCTCGCGTCCCACCAAACCATGCTTCACCTTGATGTGTCTGCTCAAGGCATCGCCTCGACTAAACGTCTTGGACTTGCCGTTTCCAGGCCCGCCATTTTCGCGGCCTTCGCATATCACACACCTATATATCTTCTTCTTGGATGCATGTATGGTTTCTTGGTGACGGATCAAGTCATAGGGACGGGAAAACTTCTTGTTGCAAGCCTGTCCCGTCGAGGGATTGATCAAGTCACACTGGTGGTCGGGGTTTTCGGCAGCAATTTCGGCTGCGGTGCGGATATTCCTCCTGGGACCATTTTCGGTGAAGATGTCGTCCTCATCCATGGCCCTATCTTCCACGATATCGTCATCGTGCATCATCTCGTCTTCGTCTTGGGCAAAAGTGGTGGTATTAATGGGAGGCACAAACAAGTGCAGCTGGTCAATGGTTTGGTGGTCAATGGTTTGCTGTTCGGGATCGGCAAGCAACTCCTTAATCTTGTCGTCGCTGTGGACATCGATAAAGCCCGTCTGCAACCCCGGCACCACCACGGCATGTTCGTCAAAAATGGCGGCATTGCCATTGTCATACAGGCCCTGGCCCATAATCAACTCGTCAAAGTCGTCATCAACGTGGAAATAGTTGTCGTCATCCTCCTCATCCGACAAATCCTCCTCGATATCCTCCTCCAAGTCGTCAATCAACAAGTAGTCATTCTCGTACCCGGGAATGATGGCGTCATTGGCGTGGGCAAACGAAGGCGGCATCTCCAACGTGGTGGGGGTCATGGCCGGCTGGCACAGAGGCACAAAAAAAGACGAGTCCAAGTCGGTGTGGTTCAACAAGTGGGCGGGGGAGATGTCGGGGTTCAACAACATATACTCCTCGTCCAACTTCTTCTTGTCGCCATTGTCGTGGCTGTCATCCAAGGTGGTAATTCTTCGTCTTCGGCGGGTGGGAAACGTCTGGGGCAACGGAGGGGGCGACATCTGGCGCTGGTGGCCCTGGGGCGGGCGCACAAACGTATTGGGGTTGCCGTAGTCGGTAAAGGGGTTTATGGTGGGGAAAACCTCCTCATTCAACCCGTCAAAGCCATACATGGTGTCATCGTCGTCGCCAGCACCAAACCCGCCAAAGTGGGGCTGCTTCAACTGGTCCAAAAACCCCTCTGGCATCACAAACGGTGCCGAGGCGGGGCCATTGGCGCCAGAAACCCCCATCTGCGAAAACGCAAACGAAGGCGACAACGACCCCGGCATCGGTGGGGCCAGAACCGGGGGCGACTGGCTGTTTCCGGCGGGGGCAAAGGTGGTGGCCGACTGGGTGGCGTTGGAGGGCAAATGGTACAATTCCTCGTCCATAATGTCGGTGATGGAGCGTTTCAAGGGAGGCAATATCGCTAACGACGTCATTTCCACCACTTGTTGGCGGCAGATGTTAGTAAGCGACAAAAGCGGCAACCGGTGGCGATGGTGGCAACAGGACTGGGAACGACAGTAGCAGACGGGCCCGACTTTAAAGGAAGGCAAACAGGGTGTGTGTCCTGCATACAGGCCGGTTCTGTGCGGTTCTGTGGATTTCTTTTGTATGCGATTACAAATAGGTTGGGCAGGGAGGGGGGTAACCCCGAGCGCCAGTATGGGTGTAGGGATGCGGGTGCGCACCTGTGTTTTCGCCATAGCCGATGACATATTGTGACATGTTGGTAAACATCCGGGTAGCGGGGGTGCACATATCGCAGGGAAACGCAGGGAAGGGTGGCAGGGCACGACGGAGGGGCGACAGTGGCAGGTTCAGTAGTGGCAAGTACACGACGGGTAAGCAAATAGCAAGGGCAAGCAAAATGGCAAGCAGAGTAGTAGCAAGGGCAAGCCTTTAGCACGGCAGTCACAATGCCACCGCAAGCAACGAAGCAACTGCAAGCAATGGCAGTACGAAGTGCCCACCAATGGCACCAAGTTCCCACCAATGGCACGAACTGGCAGCCCAACAAGGAGCTGCGGCTCCCCTGCCTAGCCGTTGTTGGCCTATCCGACTCCCGCCACTCCCGAATCAGGAACGCAGTCCCGAAACCACAGGGGACCCGCTGGAACGTCCGCAATCATTGTCCTCTTTCCTATTTAGGCAAGGCCCGCAGGCGATGGCCCATCACCGGATCCAGGATAACCTGCGGTCGCATCCGCACACCATTAGCTGGCAACTTTCACATTCACCTCTATTGTCGTATCTGTATCACCGCCGGGCGCGAACGCCTGCATGGGCCCATTCCATTTGTGGAGCCTGCGCCCACAATGACCACCGCACCCATTCCCGGCCCCGGCGTCCTCCCGCGCATATCCTATACCTCATCTATCTCCTATGTTTACTCTACCTACTGTATGTACCTGGCGTGGCCCACCCGGCGGCCGGGGCCAGGCCTCGTAGTGCGTGCCTCAATCGCGATCTCGGAGTCACCCTTCGCCGTTCCCCTCCGTCATTCACCGCAGCCACTAAACTCTAACGTCATCTATTTTCCCACCCTTGCCGTCATGTCGTCACCGGGCAAATGAGTCATCGTCGTACCCGCAATAATGACAACGTTCAGTGCCACCTTTTTTTTTCTCAATTAGGAAGGTTGCTGCTACCTCTATGCTTCTCCTATTACGTCGTGGTTCGGTAGCCGGGCCAATTGTAATTGCAAAATAGGGGTCCGCGAGGCAGTGCCGCACTGGCAACGGTGGTTGCGGTTGCAGCCTAAAGTCGAGCCTTGCGCAACCCTTCGTTCTTGACCTTCTCCATCCCCTGGCGCGCCTTCTCTTCGTCCAAGTAGTAGTAGTCCCGCACCAACTCCCCGTGGTCGTTGAGCTCAAACACAAGCGGGATCCCCGTGGGCACGTTGATGTTGGAGATGTCGTCGTCGCTGACATTGTTCAAGTACTTGATGAGACTGCGCACGATCGACCCGTGGGTGACAATGAGCACTGTTTTTCGCAACTGCACCATCTGGGTGTCGAGGATCTCGTACTTGAAAAAGGGGATCAACCGCGACATCACATCCTCCAACGACTCCCCGCGCGGCAACACCTCCTTGTTGAGGATGTCGTTGTAGCGGTCGTCCACACATCCGTCCACCCCGGCCACTAACGGCGGGCGTCCGTGGTAGTTTCTACGAATGTACTGGAACTTGCTCTTGTCTTCCCCCAACTCTACAAACACCTCGTGCTTATCTCGCCCCTGCCACTGGCCATAGTGCCGTTCGTTCAATCGCCATGTCTTCAAGTGGTCAATCCACACCTTGTCCAACTTCTGGAGAATGGCCATCCCCGTCTCGATCGACCGCGTGAGCTTGGACGTGTAGATGATGTCCGGGTCCAACTTGTTTTTCACGATGAGCTCGCCCGCATACTGGGCCTCTTGTTTGCCTCGCTGCGATAACGGAATGTCGATCCACCCACAGAACTTGTTCTCCTTGTTCCACTGCGATTCCCCGTGTCGTAATATGATGAGCTTATGGGTCGCCATTGCCACGTCGTTCTTTGCCATGCGAGCACTCAATGCTGGTGGAGCGACTCGCAATCAATGCGGGTGTATTGTAATCTGTCTCATGATGTTCCGGTTTTTTCCCATGAGCACGGACCCCGGAATACACTGTCGTCCGAAGGGCGTACCCCGTCCACTTTAATGGCAATCAGCTACATTTGACCGCCACGAGACGGAGACGGGGGTCCTTTATGGTTCCATCCACTCATAAGCGCAATATTGGCTGTATTAACCACGTGTATTACTCCCATATATAGCATCCCTTAGTTAGTGCAATCTGCACAAGTTTTTGCAGCCGTAGTGCCTGCTGCAGCACTGCCCGCCAAGACCATGGTGGCTACTGCACTAGGGGGGCCTTTTCCTTCTCGATGTTGCACCCCAACCCGATGAACGCCTCGTCCAACGCCCGCTCAAACACCGACTGCAACCTCCACCCCGACCCGAGGTATTCCTTGTTGTTGGCCAACTTGTTGATGTAGGGGTCGTAGTAGCTGTCGGCAATGTGGTTCTCGATATCCATCAACTCGTCCACATCGTTAGGCACCGGCAATAACATGTATTTCTTGTGGAGGTCACGGTCTCCCTGGAAGGGGGTGAACGGCACCTTTGCCTCTTGGTCGCTGTCCTTGGCGTTCTTGTGGAAGGGGTTGGTGTTGTTGAACTGCTGGTCCAATTGGCTGTTTATGGTCTGCAACTGCTTTCTTCGGATCGACGACCGCTTCAACATGTTGCTCTGCTGCTGCTTGATCAACTCCTCGCTGCTCATGCTCGAGTTGGTCATCTTGTCGAGCAACTCCTGCTGCTGTTGTCGTTGGTATTGCAAGTCTTCCATTTCCATCTGCTTCTGTATTCTCAATTTCTCCTGCTTTAAACGCTCCATCGCCTCCTGGTACTTGGCCAAGTCGGCGTTCTTTTGTGACTCCCGCATGTTCTTTTCGAGGATCTCGAGCTTGTGCTCCTGTTCGTACTTGGCCAAGTCGGCTTCGGTTTCTTCGGCGTCAATGTCATTGACGAGCCTAAACACAATTTCCTCCACGTTTTCCAAGTACTTGTTGTACTGCTTCAAGTCGGGAAAGTCCTCCTCCGTCTTGTTGTATATGGCCCCCACTCGCTTACGAATATCAATCTCCCGCTCGATCCCCAAGTCGTCAAACACTTGCTGTTTGAACTTGTTCTTGCGTAGTATTTTGCCGCATTTGGGATAAGGACATGGAGCGGGCCCCAACGAGAATATACGGTCCACGCATGACTCGCATATCTTGTGATAACACTCGGGGTTGATGAGAAAGTTCATGTTGGGGGAAAGGTACTTGTCGGTCTTACAGATGGGACACATGTCCCTCGACCGGTCTAGAATCGTCAGTTTGCGCACGTGATGGATTCCGGGGTGGTGTGTCGTACCTTCTAGCTGTATCATTGTCGTTTAGTGCTGGTGTGGTGAATTCTATTTATAATGATTGATTGCAAGTCTGTGCAAAATGTTCTAGTGATATGACAAATTTGTATGGTTCGCGACAAAACGATTGTCAGGAAATGCGACAATATTTGCGACATAGCTTTCTGGAGGAGGGGTGACAAAGTGGGGTAGAGCCCTTAAAACGGGCTATTCTGGTGGTCTAGACCAAATCCCGTGCTTGGAAACCTTATTTGGCAACATCCGTCGTGGTCGCCAATTGTGGTGCTTTCTCGTGCATCACTTAGAAACATCACTCAAAGGTTAGTCCTATAGAAGATAGTTGCAAAGAATAACTGCTGCCACCTTTCCCCGCAAATACTTTTCTCAATCCCTCATTACCTCCGCCACCTTTCAATCCACTCTTTCGTCGCTCCCCATCTCTGATCTGGTCTGTTCTTGTTCTGAGCGTATTTGGGTGCAAAATGTCTACATTTCCGCAGTCAATTCCGCACGCGGAATCCACCACAAAATCCGCACAATTCAGCCTCCTCTTACTAGCGACACTCAACCACCGTGGACGACAATGATATGATCCTCGACAATGCCTATTTCAAGAACCACTGGCTCAAGCAGGTTGTTCCCATCGGGGTTGTGATCGGTCTTGGCTACTTAGACTATGCCTGTGGCTATTCGTTGGGTTACCAGCAGATATACAAGCACCATTCGTGTGGCGTCGCCGTTAGTTTATGGGTGTTGTTGGCAGTGTGCCAGGTCAACACTTACCTCTACTGGTTGCTCATTTTTGTCATTGGCTGCGGCAGATCTCCTACGTTCCCGCCTTTGGACATCTACGGCAGTTCTCCCGAGTTGACGCCGGTACCAGACGTCTTCTTTTGCGACGAGTATGGATTCCCCAACTACAATTCCCACGCCAATTCCATCCAGGTGGTGCGGTCGTTCTATCTGAAGGACGTTGGATACAACGTGTTGAAGTTTGACCATTACTGTTTGTGGGTGGGCTATGTCATTGGCGAGGATAACTACCTCTTCTTCATGAAGTTCATGATATGGTTCTTGGGGTTTTTCATGGTGATGTTGATCTACACCATCCGCTACACGCCGTCACAAATCTCCCGCGAAGGCGAAATCAACCACAACTTCATCTTGCTATTTGTCATGGGCGGGTTTTGGCTCTTGATGATTGGCATGTTGTTTGCCGTCCACATCAAGTACGTGTCTGTGAACATGACTACCCTCGACGAGGTCACCCTTGGCCAGAGAAAGAGGTATAACCGGTGGAAGGCAAGAAACATGGGCAAAAAGGTCAAGAGGCGAAACGTCCCCCGCAAAGAAAACGGAAAGCGCTACGTAAACGTCAAAAAGGACCACTATCGCCTCGTGGTGGAGTATGACGTTTCCATGCGGCCGTTCAACATGGGCATCAGAAACAACTGGATCAACCTCGTGTTCAATGGCAACCGCAACCACGGGCTCCCGCCACTGTACTATACCAACACTACTTTTTTCCTCGCCATGGTTATGCTCTTGGTGCCATATATCGATATTTCACTTTGCTTCGCCAACAAGCGCAAAATACCCTCCCATGACCCAGAGCAAGAACCCTCGGCCCGTGAAGCACGTTTGCGTCTGTGGAATAGCTGTACCAGCGCCTACAATGAAGAGTTTGCCCTGTATGTGGAGGAGCGTATCTCCAACAAGCAGTGCTATCTCGCCCTGTATTTGCGAGCAGCCGACGAAAAGACGGAAGACCAACCACCGCCAATTGGCGACGCAAATGAAGCTGTATAGACATAGTTATAGATCTAGCCTCGTAGCACCCATTCCTGGTGATTCACGTGCTCCTCTAGGATGTTTTAGCCGTGTTCTAGACCTTAATAATAGGTCTGCGCAAATGAAAAACTCCGATACCATCTACTCTCATCTCGACACCACCATGGACTTCGTGGGAGAGATTGTTGAGCACGAAACCGAGGCTCCTCGTGAACCTGACGTGGTGGCCGCGGGCGGGTTTCCCGACCCCAAGAAGCAGTTGCCGCGGAAACTGTCCCGGTTCAAGAGACAGGCCGGCAAATCTCAGCCATCCACAGATAGGCCCGTTGAAAACGCCAACAACACTCGCCACCCGATGTCGGAAGCAGAAAAGATCCACCAGGAAAACGTGGACCGCATATCCAAGATGACCGAGGAGGAGATTTTGCACGAGAAACAGGAGTTGCTCGAGGGTCTAGACCCCAAGTTGGTGCAGAGTCTATTGAAACGAACCAGCAAACGACAACAGAGGACATCCGGCGACCACGCACATTCGCACGATGATCACCACCGTCACGCGGAAGGCTACAACGGGTGGATCGGGAGCATCAGGACGTCCCAGGGACTTTCAGACTTGTCGCAGTTGGACAAGGAAGACGTTGAAAAGGCGTTGGGTATCCAACCACAGTGGCAACAAGACCCGGTAACCAAAAAGAGCGACGGCAAGTCGGTTCAATTCGATTCCAAGGTGCAAACCATCGACTACGAGGAGTTGGACGAAAGTATCCCTTTGGATCCCAATGGGTGGGAAGATGTCAGCGACATCGACGAGCTAGTTCCCAACCAACCTCTTGGCCATGACGACATCGCCCCGAAGGACTACCAGTTGGTGCCAGAAGACGGCGTAGATGCAGACCAGATCGGAGTGCATTTCCCCAAGCCCAAGCCCAAGCAGGACCTCGACTTGAACGACCCTGACTTTTACGACAAGTTGCACGAGAAATACTACCCAGACTTGCCCAAGGAAACGGAAAAGCTCTCGTGGATGACTACCCCATTACCCAAGCAAACATCAACTACTTATGAGTCAATCTCGGACTTGAGGTTTGACTTCAAGGGGGACTTGGTACAATTGCAAGTGGATGGAGACTCCAGCCGAGAAATCCCCACCTACATGGGACTCCATCACCACTCCGATAACCCGCATCTCCCGGGGTATACCCTCGCCGAATTGGCACACTTGTCACGCTCAGTGGTGCCCGGACAGCGATGCGTCAGCATCCAGACTTTGGGGAGAATACTACACAAGTTGGGCATGCACAAATACAGCATCGTCCCCACCAACGACGGCAACCCGGAAGATACCCCCTTCAACGACAGCATACAGGAGATGGCCACCAGCTTCGAAGCCATGATGTGGGACTGGATCGACCAATTGCGGGTGGTTGAGTCCATCACCGAGGCAGCAGACGAGGCCAAGACCGCCAACTTGTCGGTGAGGAACTACGCCATCGAGGCCCTCTGGCTCTGGAAGAAAGGGGGCGGCCGCCCCGAATCGACCCTCCACCGCGACACCGATGCCATCGCCCAAGCTGTGCAGCCGTAGCCACCGTAGCCGAATAAATGCATGTAAATATCCGGACCAGAAGTAGGTAGTTTCGTTGGTACCACTTCTCTACATCTTGCCAACATCGCCAATGACAACCAAGTAAGACGGCAATGTGACTCAAAGCTCACAAGCAATCGTATCAAAACGAGAAAATCGCCTCTTCGCCATCGCCACCACTGCTGCCCGCAAACACCCGGATGCACAATCGAGGTATCTTGCTGACAAAGACTGCCAACACAATTTTCTCGATGACGTAACTGGTTGCCTATAAAATAGGCACCGTTCTCACCGCTATTACGTCATTGGTTAGTTGACAATGGATATTCTTATGTTTCTATACGCATATTGACACATTGCACCGATGGATCTTGACGATAAGTACAACAACTAGTACCGGGCAACTTAAGTTTATGCGAGATTCTACAACCAAAGGCAATAATGTCGTATATTTCAGCACTCCCAAAGGGCTAGACCCTTCTAGAAGCTTCTATATCCTATCGTTGCACATTAAATGGTACCAGAGACGATGACTATAAAAATTTTTGTAGGTAAATTTGGGTGACAATTCTGCTGTTTGTGATGTCAATTTTCCTCATCTTTTCGACATTTCCCTTTTCGACAAACCCTTTTTGACATTTTTCAATCCTAGTGGCACCAACACCGTTGCTTTCGTACCGTGCCAATGTTGTTCAATTGGGTAGTTTTGCCCTTTTTGTGGGCATTTGCGGCGGCCGTGATCCGCGACGATGCCTTCTCCGTCGAATCGGTCAACCACATATACGGATCCCTTACCCATATCCAGTTGGTTCATGGCGACAGTTTGGTCGCCTTGAGCGACAACAACCAATTGTTGGGGATAAATGCGACAAACACAGACATCTTGCGCTGGAGGGTGGATTTGCGACAATTCCCCCTCGAAACGACCAATTTCTATGTGAGTTCGACAAACAATGTGTACTTGTCCGACTTGAGTTCAATAGTGTACCAATTCGATGCTATCACGGGGGTTTTGAACCACATTATCAAGTTGGAAGCCACTCCCACCCAATTTTCCAGTTTCTTGGGGCAAGGGGTGTTAATCGTCGATTCCCAGAGCACACTTGTCTGGGTTGACCAATCCTCAGGCTCCGTCAAGATAGTTGATCTGCAAGTTAGCGGTCCCGTATTCTTTGACGAAAAAGATGGGTTTGTTTTTGCCATCTCAGGTAATAAAGACTTGATCAAGATTAATTCAAATGGTGACATTGTGAACAAGTCCAACATCGCTATTAGTTCTGTTAAACAGTTCCGGTCCGGCTTGGCCATCACCGAAAATGATCAAATTTTCAAGTACGACGACACAACCTCTGAATTTGCTAGAATTGAAAACAATTCCTACAAGAACTTGCAAGTAATTGACTCGAATTTTTTGATATCAGTTCTTCCTACTTCTGTCAAGATATTGCTGGTAAACCTGAAGGTTGAATCCGTGGAGGAGATAATATTCCCAGAATCAGCCCAAGTTGAGTTGTTTCACTCAGGTTTCAATGATTTCATATCCTTAAACTTTGGGGAGACCAGAAAAGTCTACGATTTGAGCGATTTTTTAATTGTCAAAGATCCTGCCAGCATCAAACAGTTGAAGATTTTCAATGCCATTCCCTACCAATATAGCTTCGTTGATACAGCCAAAGATGAATTGTGCTTGTATTCTTTAAACTCAGACTTACAAGGAGAGATATTTTCTTTGTTTGATGGTAAAAGATATCAACAAATACTAGCACCAGCCCAACAATATGTTTCTGCGTCAAACTCGTATATCATCATAGATCAGCCAGAATCTGAAAAAACATTGAATGAGGTGCACCACATCTTGGAGGATGCTGAAAGCGGATTGATATTTACAAGTTGGTTGCATCGGGTCAAACGTCACTTATCTGAATTTGGAAAGTTTTTTGTTTCTTCGCTCAAAGGTGTTGCTCTCAATGTTAACACGCAAGAAGATGTCGATGAATTTGGATTCCAAAAGTTGGTTATCTTTTACGATGAATCTAAGAAAGAAGTGGTAGCCGTTAGAACAAAAGATGGAAAGGTTGCTTGGGTGTCAAGCCCCATTGAGGATGTATTCGTGTCCATTACTAGTGTGGAAGATAGAATTGTCTTATTATTTGAAAAGAGCATATTTGCATTAAACCCAAGAGATGGAACTGTCTTGAATAAGGTAACTAATTCAAAAAATTACTCAAAGTTGGCCATAGTCGACAATGACCATTTTGCATTACGATCCAAGGAAGGCTACGAAATACTTGATTCTGTAGACAATGACATCTATTTATTTGATCAAGTTTCAAGTAAGGAATTAGCAGGATATGTTATCCCTGCTGGTGAATCCACTTCCATCAAGACTTGGATATTCAATTCAGATGAAGAAATTATTCAGATTGCCACAATACCGCAAGCATCTACAACATCTTCTATCGGTATTTCCTTGGGAGGCAAATCGGTATTGTATAAATATTTGAACCCAAATACCATCTCAGTTATTGCAGTCGATGAAAGTGGGTCTTTGGTATTGTACTTGATCGATGGCGTATCAGGTAACTTGTTGTACACATATACTCATAGTGATTCTGCAATTGTTGACTTGAGTTCCATAAAACTCATTATGGATGATAATTGGATTGTCTACACTTACTTTATCAAGTCTCCCAGCATTGAGCAAAGAATCAATGTAATTGATTTGTTTGATTCAAACAAAGCTGTCCAAACAGGATCAGAAACCACTCGTGCCAACATCACCATCGACTCGGTAACAAAAAAATCGTTTGTATACCTCGAGAGAATCGTTGAGTTGGGATCTACCCAATCGCTATATGGAATAACTCTAAAGTCAATAATTGCTGTGACCGAGCTGGGAGCTTTGGTGGAAATTCCCAAGTTCATACTTAACAGTAGAAGAATTGATAACAGAGAATTGACTAGCGACGATTACCAAAGCGATTTTCGGGTAATCCCATATGACCCCATTGTGCAGAAGAACAACTACCAAGTGTTGAACCACAAGCACCAATTGCTTGTGGAGAATGGAGGCAAGATCTTATCACGGCCAACCCACTTGGAATCAACTTCAGTCTTGTGTTACTTCAACAACTACAATCATTATTGCACCTTGGTGCACCCTTCGTCATCGTTTGACTTGTTGAGCAAGGGATTTGATAAGGTCAAGCTTTCTCTCACCATTGTGGTGTTGTTGGTTGCGTATATAGCGACAAAGCCATTTGTGTTTAGCAAGAAGTTGAATGGTCAATGGCTTGATCAATAATTATAAATAAAAGTGTGAAAGACGAGAACACAAAATTAGCCTTTGAAGTGGTCAATTCCATAGCAATAAATAAAAATCCCAGTGTTTAGAGGTTGGTATTCTTTGGGCTTGTTATGGTTCGATGCTTCCCCAACTTGGAAGCTAAGATTGCCGGATTCCAGAACACAAGAAGTAAATGCGATAAGAACAAGTGATAATGCAACCTCAATTGCGACTGTAACATCAAAGTTCTCAAAATGCAACCCAAAAATAAAATCTGAAATTTCTTTTTTTCTCGCTACTGCCCCCACGAAGAGTTCGCAATCGATGATCATGACGGAGTCTTGGTATCACGGCCCTAACTAAACAGGGCAAATCTATATAAATACTATGGCCATTTCCAGTCTCAATTAATCCCGCTTTCTCACTTGTATAGATTTTTATTTCTTATTGTTTTTCATTATGTACCTCTAGTTTGCACCAATTAACCCACTAGTTCCCAATTGCGCACATTCCCAACTCTTAAATATGACTAAAGCTTTTTTGCTAACACCACCCACCTCCCCTTCCACCCCATCACTGCATTTCTATACCCAATTCAACATCACTTTTGAGAAGTCCAAGCTCATGCCCAACCCCTCCAAGATCAAACATGGTGATGCATTTACTTGGAATGAGATTGTCTTTATCACAAAGTCCAACCAATTGGAGTTGTTTGCTAGGTCGTATATTCAGACCCAGAAATACCTCATCTTCAAGCAATGGCTCAAGGACGAGAAGTTGGACGTCTTAAATTATTTATTAAAGTATGAGTTACAGTGGAAAGAGCTGGATATTCGAGCACAGTCTGGTACTGGAGAGAATAACGAAAGGGACTTGATTTTCCATAATCCTGATGACATCAAGATTTTATACAACAAGTTTCCTTATTATTTCGACACTAACGTCAAACATCTTTGCATATGGTCTAAATTGACAATCCCCGTTGACGAAAACAGCGACGTTGGCGACATATCTCCTAACACCAAGAGTATCATCAATAAATACCTCGAAAAGACGTTTGTTTCCAAAGGAATCAAGTGGAGTCAGATTGTTTGGTTCAAGAATTGGGCGAGCTTACAAAGTGTGAGGTCAATTAGTCATATCCATGTCATTCTTCGCGATGTAGATGATATTATTGTCGAAAACTTGTTAGGAGGATGCGGCAATGTATTGGAGTTAGAAGATTATAGAGATTTATAGATCCAATATAATAGAATACCCGTTACAGCTAGTATTGTGTAGGTCAATTGCCACTACAATTAAATGCCTCAAGTCTGACATCTTCCTGTGCACTCAACCCATATTATGGTTGATGCCACACAAACATATTATGGTTCATACTACACAAAATTGCAACACCATCATGCTAGTACAATTGATATTCCTTACAATCACATCCCAAACTAAATAAAGCATTTATTAATAATATACAAACAAGAAGTTAACATGAAACCGCAGTCGTAATACAAATTGAAAATTACCCCGTTTAACCACCAAAACCATACAAGGTTCTACCTTGTCTCTTCAAGGCGTACACGACATCCAATGAAGTGACAGTCTTTCTCTTGGCGTGCTCGGTATAGGTGACAGCATCTCTGATGACGTTCTCCAAGAACGACTTCAACACCACTCTGACTTCTTCGTAGATCAAAGCAGAAATACGCTTGACACCACCTCTTCTGGCCAATCTTCTAATGGCGGGCTTGGTGATACCTTGGATGTTGTCTCTCAAGATCTTTCTATGTCTCTTAGCACCACCCTTTCCTAATCCTTTTCCACCTTTTCCTCTACCAGACATTGTTAATTATGTGTTGTTGATAAGTTGTAATCGAAAATACAAAGACCAAAAAGAAATAATAAAATATCGCCAGTGGGAAAAAGTGTGCGAAAGGTGATTTATATATTGAAAAATTGATCAAGGAAACAGAAAGGGGAATCACCACTTAAAGGAATGGTCTGAGACGGCAATGGCAGAAAAAAGATGCCGGTGTGATCAAATGAAACTGACCAGAACGAAAATAAAGAGCCAGTGCGGAAGCCAACCTAGGGTGTAACCGAAAAAAGAAACCTCTAAGGAGAACAGAGGCGTCAGATTCAAGTTAGTGGCAACGAGGGAGGAAAAATGGTTGGGAGACACAAGGGGGAGGAGCAAGGGTCAGGGAGAAAAGCATAGTCTACGGTGGTCTGGAAAATACATGTATGACGTACATTGAAGTATGGCTGTATGAAGGAAAGTCGGCAATTGGCCATGGCTTTTCCCCCACGCAGAAGCAAACATCCCATGCGAAAAGCTAGTAAACATTTAGCGGGCTCCCGGTAAATGCGTATCTAGATTGAGAATCAACTCCACAACCACGTAAATGACTGCAAAATTAGGCATTTTTTGCTGCTTTTCTCCTGATACAGTTTACGCATTTTCGTGCGTAAACTGTGGTACTAACAAAAAATAGTATATTGTTTACCCGTGGTCCTGTGTATATGTGATACTGTGCGCTTTTGTAGTACTGAAAAGACCGCTTCCTAGCGTTATCAACTTGCTATCAAAACATAAACAAACGTCACGTGCATATGTCTACCACCATGCCTGATTCTGGATAATTATTTATATATGTTGCCATCTTCTGGCATTCTTTCCGTATTGTACTTATCATCCATATACAACAATGGCTAGAACCAAACAAACAGCAAGAAAGTCTACTGGTGGTAAGGCACCAAGAAAGCAATTGGCCTCCAAGGCTGCAAGAAAGTCTGCTCCATCTACCGGTGGTGTCAAGAAGCCTCACAGATATAAGCCAGGTACCGTCGCTTTGAGAGAAATCAGAAGATTCCAAAAGTCTACTGAATTGTTGATCAGAAAGTTGCCATTCCAAAGATTGGTCAGAGAAATTGCTCAAGATTTCAAGACTGACTTGAGATTCCAATCTTCTGCTATCGGTGCATTGCAAGAATCCGTTGAAGCATACTTGGTGTCCTTGTTCGAAGACACCAACTTGTGTGCTATTCACGCAAAGAGAGTTACCATCCAAAAGAAAGATATCCAATTAGCTAGAAGATTAAGAGGGGAAAGATCTTAGGGTATTCTTTTAATCATTGGTCTTTATAGTTCTTTAATTCGTGTATTACTGATTCTTTTTGCAATTTAATGTATATTAGTCAACGTTAGTTAAGTTAACATGTAGTTAGAATACTTTGTTTATTGAAAACCTATTTACTAGTATGGATACACATTAGGTTCTTCGGAAGCGTCGAGCCCTGCAGATTCCTGTTCCCTTGCACGTTGCTCCAAATATGGCAATAATACATCCTTAAACTTGTGGTACCCTCTATACTCTTCGACATCGTCACTCCAAGATGCTATTCCATTCAACAATCTTCTGGGAATGTATGGCTCGTCGCACAATTTTACTATGGGAATGAAATAAGTCCGAATCGTGAAAACCACCGCCCCAGATATGGGCAATCTTCTCAAGCTTTGTCTTTCACTTCTAAAGTGTAATCTTTCAATGTCTGTAGCTGCATCAGCAGTGTACCAACCAACCTGTTTCTTCTCTTCTGATCCTATTGACACTGACCAATCCAAATTATCGTCCGTTTGTATGAAATAATTATTCCGCACCACTGGTTTGTCTACCGTAAGCCTTCTGAAGAACTTGGTCATCCCTGACCGCAACTTGCTAGTATATTGAGGAACATCCCCGCTCGTGTGGATCTCATCTAGTTTCATTTTGTATTTATCTTTGAGTCTCCAAAATCCTGCAAGACAAATGCACCCTCCTTCAAGCGAATAATTTCCATCATCTTCATTTTCAACCATAATCGCCAAATCATCCTGGAGAAGCAACGCCGAAGTTACTACTGGATTGAGATTTTTGTCATTCAAGTCAAAGGTTTCGCCGGTCAAGATTATTTTCAATATCTTTTTGTCACTATCATAGTGAAACAAGGAAGGGTATCTTAAGGGTAAGTACTGGCACAATTCACGTAACAATTCCCAGGCTGCATTTGTTGCCTTGGGGCTAATAGCATATAAATCGGTTCCCTTTTCTGCCAATCTCTTTTTTTTCAAGTTGTGATACTTGAGCCATTCGTTGTCTAGTTCAATCCATGACGACCAATCCATATTCCTAATCCCCATAGTAATCGTATATTTATGCTTAAAAGCCCGGTATGGCAACGGTTTCGTCTTGTTTGCATCCCAGTTCTTAAATGGTTGTGGCGATGGTGTTTTAAAATTATAATCAGGCTTCCAGTATCCAAAAGGACGGTCCCCTATCTTGTAGTCCCGGGATACAGTTCCCTTGGATCGCGAGGCTGCGAATACATAGCTTGCGATTGCAGCAATGGCAATGATTACAACAAGCGACAAATTTCCCTGAGATTGAAGGGTTCTAATTAACCCTATTGTTTCTGTAGAATTCATGCTCTGATTTACTTCATCACAGTAGTAGTGCAAAGCACTCTTGACTGTATATATACCAATTGTAAGTCTTATCAAATAGAGAAAATCTGGTTCCCGATTAGGCAAACTTTTGCAGCCCATACAAAATAATATGGAAGTCTTAAATTATCCCAAAAGGGTATCCATATGCAACATCCCTAGCATCAATACAAAACTACATCAATAGCCAATTGAAGGTATGGCATGCACATTCAACTCGTAATAATGTTACTAATATAAAATTCTATGCTGGGGGTAAGAATGCGGCAAATAATCCAGTTTGAACAAAATTCCATCCCAACATGTAATACAATGCCCATTTGCTCCACCGCTTTTTCTTTATCAATGCTTGGGCTAATCCCCAATATAATATGGGGGAAAAGCTGGTAATCCTGTTCAAGATCTGGATATTCCAGAAAAAGGTGCCACCTAATACAACTAATATGTTAATGATCACCAACGGCAACACTCTTTTGTATTTGGGTAGTTCTTGGGTGTAGTAAACTATTCCGTAAATATTCATAGCAAGCACTGGCATTACTATTAAAAAGTTGGGAATATTGTTCATTGTCCAATACTTGAATAAGCCAACGTTCCAATAATGATCCTGCGCATATTGGAACAAACTAGGGAAGGTGTAATTGCACCATTCCCCCCGAGAAGGACAAAATGTGTAGTAATGGTATGCATTTGTTGCCATGAACGTGAAGAAAAGCAACGATCCAGTTACAATACTAAAGATGCATGCTAGCATGTCCTGGTTTTTGAAAAAGTCGTATAAATCGAGCAAGTAAATAATTCCAATGAAAAGCCCATTGGCACGGGCTGTATAGCTTATTGAACATGTAACACCACTAATCAAATAAGCAAAGGTAGAAACTATTGACTTGTTGCTCGCAGTTTTGACATCCTGGAAATTTATTGCTTTGAAGTATATGTACACGGTAAGCAAAGTTAATAAGTTGCTAAAATTCTCTGAATAGTTTGCAGTTAAAAAGATCCCTGCGGGAGATATGATCATTAGTAATGCACTTAGCTCGCTGAGGATGGGATCTTGAAAGAGGTCCATGGTCAAACAGTATAGTATAAGCACAGACGCAAAGTGGCATGCATTGGAAGCGATCATCGACCACATCAACTTGGAGTAATAGTTGCCATTACCGGGAAGAAGTTTGACAAACTGAATCCATCCCGGACAAAATACAAACTGGTGCTCGTACTTTATGGTATTGACAAATAAGTCGTTGAAGTATACGGAGTCCCAGATGATGAACCTGTTGAGGATATGAGTGATTATTGGATTGTACAATGGTGACAACTGGTCGACAATCAACTGCGACGACGTGTCAAATTGACACGGCGTGTAGTAAACAATCAACAACTGAATGCATTTGATGAACGCAAATGTCGTTGCCCATTTCCAAAGGGGTGGCATTACTGGACCATCGCTTTCATGATTCCAGATGCGGTCAGAATTTTTCAGTCTCACCAAAAAGATACCAATCACTACATTAGCACATAGAAATAATAATTTATAGTAGACTATATATACATCAATCGTGTTACTCTATTATCGCAATTACTTCTTACCGAATTGAACTTTGAAGGATTCAATAATTCCTTCCACAGAGTGAGGGTTGGACAAGGTGGTGATATCGCCCAATTGGTCGGCTTCGTTGGAACTCACCTTTCTCAAGATTCTTCTCATGATCTTACCTGATCTTGTCTTGGGCAAATCGTTAACTAGAATGACCGACTTTGGTGCTGCAAATGGACCAATGGTCTTTCTGACTTGCAAGATCAATTCTCTTCTGATTGTCATAGCTTCATCTTCATTACCTATGCATCTGGCTGATTCGTCATCCTTCAAGGCAACGTAGGCAATCACAGCCTGACCAGTGATATCATCATTGATACCAACAACAGCAGCTTCAGAGACTCCATGGTGCTCGATCAAGGCAGCCTCGATCTCGGCGGTGGACAATCTGTGACCAGAAACGTTGACCACATCATCGACTCTGCCTCTAATCCAATAGTAACCATCGTGGTCTCTTGCGGCACCATCACCTGTGAAGTAGTATCCTGGGTATGGCTTCAAGTAGGTGTCCATGAATTTAGTATGGTTCTTCCACACTGTTCTGGCCATAGATGGCCAGGAATCTTTAATAGCCAAGACACCTTCTACATCATTGCCTTTAATTTCAACTCCAGTAACAGGGTCGATCAACACAGTATCAATACCAAAGAATGGATAAGAAGCTGAACCAGGCTTGTTTGGAGTGACACCGGCAATTGGAGCAATCAAGTGGGATCCTGACTCGGTCTGCCAATAAGTGTCAGAAATATGACATTGTCCTTTTCCAACATTTTCATCATACCATTCCCAGATATCAGGAGAAATAGGTTCACCAACAGAGCCCAATGTTCTTAAAGAACTCAAGTCGTACTTGGCAATTTCTTCTTCTCCTGATTTTCTTAACAATCTCAAAGCAGTGGGTGCCACGTAGAAGTGAGTAGCTTTGTGCTTCTCGACAATTTGCCAGAAGCGTCCAAAATCAGGATAAGCAGGAGTTCCCTCAAACACAATGGTAGGAACACCGAGAACTAATGGACCATAAAGGGCATATGAATGACCAGTGATCCACCCGACATCACCAGCGGTGAACAAGATATCTTCTGGTTGAACATCAAAGATGTACTTGGTGGTCAATGCGGCTCCCAAAAGATAACCACCAGTGGTATGAACGACACCCTTGGGGGTACCAGTGGAACCAGAAGTGTACAACAAGAATAATGGGTCTTCGGCATTGACAGAAACAGGAGGCAAGTATCCAGGAAACTTTTCACATTCAACATCCCAGTAGTGATCTCTTCCTTCCACCAATTTAATCTGGGGGTTTCCTGTTCTCTTGAAAACCAATACGTGCTCAATAGTTGGGCAGTCAACTAAAGCATCATCACACAATTTCTTGATGTGAACGGTTTTCCCTCCTCTTCTACCTTCGTCACAGGTAATCAAGGCTTTGCATCCAGCATCGTTGACTCTGTCCTTGATAGAACCAGAAGAAAATCCGGCAAAAATAACTGAGTGAATGGCACCCAATCTGGCGACAGCCAACATGGCAATGATAGCTTGTGCATTCATGGGCAAGTAGATAGCCACGGTATCACCCTTCTTGATGCCCCAGCTTTGCAAAACACCAGCAACTTGGCATACTTCTCTCAACAATTCAGAATAGGTTAAAATCTTGGAATCCTTTTCTTCATCAGCTTCATAAATGATAGCAGGTTTGTCAGGGTTGGCGAAGGCATGTCTGTCTACACAGTTGTAAGAAGCATTCAATTCACCGCCAAGAAACCAAGCAACGTCCCCGTGATCAAGACTACCTGACTTGACCTTTGTGAAGTCACGATCCCACGACAACAACTCCTTGGCCAAAGGCCCAAAGAACCCTTCTGGGTCCTTGATAGACTTTTCATACAATTGCTTGTATTCAGGTAAGTCCTTGAACGAACCCTTTCCTGGTTGCCTTTCAAAGAACTCCTTTGGTGTGGGTCTTGGGGTGCAACCGTTTGCCTCGTGCACCACCTGGTGAGTTTGAGCAGTCATTTCTATGAGCAGTCTAATAAATAGAGAATGTACAAATCAGCAGAGAATATATCTAAAATCTATGTTAGTTACTATTCAACAAATTTGTAACAAAAATCTCGCTCTGTCAAAATTAGGAGATATTTCCTTTAACTGAGTTAGGTTCGTTTTTCTTGGTAACGAATTTGCTCTAGTGAAAAATTCACGTTCTGTGGGGGAGGGGTAATAAAGAGGGACCCGCCCTAGGGAGAGAAAAAAGCTCCAACGCTTGCTTCCTTGTCGCCGACAAAAGAGATTATCCATGGACCAGATGCATCAATTAATGGCAATTGACTGGACGCAATCTGCAGGTGGGTGGTGTGACAACAAGGTTCACACTTTGTGAATGATAACAATCTCTTGCGGAACCGCTAGGATTTTTTTGGGTGAAAAAGTCTCATCGTATAATCGGGATTATTCGCTAAGCGGAAATTTCTGGCGGAAAAATGTGCAAGCAAGCGAGGAAACTCTGGAGAGCGAGAAACCACAGATCTATGAAAATAATACATACAGCAATGCAGAAGAATGCTTGCGTAGATGGCACTCAATTGTTAATGAATGGAACTGGTGAATATGTGACAATTCTGGGAAAGTAGTCGGAACCAACAAATCCTGAAATCCTGATACCCAGGAAATGCAATTTTATTTATACGGAAAATTTTGTTGGTCGTATAAAAAAAATCAAAGATTGTTGAGAACGCAATAACCCAAAAAAAAATGTTCAGTACCACCAATCTAGACATTGCCTGCGGTTGACGCAAACAGACAAATCCTGTATGATGTGGGTGAGGTCGAGTGGATTGTGTAACACATTGCTACCGGGCGGGTGTGGTTTTGTTGCTAATCTTATCTACTCCGAAACCTTAATATAGACAGCATTATCGATACGATGTGTCAATGTGTTGGATGCTTGGAATGAGAGGTTTTCTCGGAAGATCCAACCAATTACGTTGCTCTTAATGAACTAATCTCGATAAAATACGGGGTAAGCTCTCCGTAGTTCCACACCGTAGATCAATAAAATAAAACTCCGAACTTATTTTCTTGTTCAACAATAGAAACCAAAGGCCAATCTATGGCGTTATCCGGGGAAATGGATACGTGTAATTCATTTAGAGTGTGCTGTGTAGCATAATAAGGCAATAATCTGGGGTAAAATTATCAAGGGCGTACGGAAGTTTCCTCAGCACGGAGTCAGAAACTAAAAAACTCCGAGAATGCCCTTAATTGCTCAAGTGTACCAAAAGGGAAATAGCTCCATTCTTCGATTCTAGATCGCTATCAGTTGGACTCTGCCGCGCTATTGACGAATACCATCCATATTTAGCCTTGGTAGGAGTCACTGGTCTCTCTAGCTATCATTTATCAGGAGCGTGTAACGCAGTTTTACGAGAACTTGCAATATCAGAAGCATTTCTTTTTAGTGCTTGCACTCTAAATTTCATTAACAAAAAAACTATAGTAATTCCTTGGCTAGGTTTGTAGCACCAATTCAACAACAATTGCATCTAGTTTTGATGCTGGGCTCACCACTAGTTTTACTATTTGCAACTACATTGCCAGTTTAAATTCCATCTAATCCTTTTATTTTTATCTATCTATTTGATATATCTAAAAAATAAAACAATCCTTTAACCCAAAAATAAAAATAAACGTTACAATAATTAATATGAATAACCAAGTTTACTGTTTAACTTAGTCAACTTCTTCAACAGTTGGGCCATCAGCAGCTGGTTCTGGAGCACCACCGGCACCGGCACCTGGGAATCCACCTGGAGCAGCACCACCTGGAGCAGCACCAGCTTGGTATGCCTTAGCCATGATTGGGTTAGCCTTACCTTCCAATTCCTTTTGCTTGTCAGCAAATTCTTCTTGGGTGGCAGTTTGGTTAGCATCCAACCATTCAATGGTTTCGTCAGCAGCCTTGGAAACTTCTTCAATTTCAGATTCTTCCAACTTGGACTTGAATTGTTCTTCACCCAAAGTGCTCTTCAATGAGTAAGCATAAGATTCCAATTGGTTCTTGGCTTGAACTCTTGAAGATTCCTTTTCATCTTCTTCCTTGAACTTCTCAGCTTCAGAAACCATCTTTTCAATTTCTTCCTTGGACAATCTACCCTTGTCGTTGGTAATAGTAATCTTTTGAGACTTACCGGTACCCTTTTCTAAGGCAGAAACGTTCAAGATACCATTGGCATCAATGTCAAAGGTAACTTCAATTTGAGGAACACCTCTTGGTGCTGGTGGGATACCAGACAATTCGAACTTACCCAACAAGTTGTTGTCCTTAGTCTTGGCACGTTCACCTTCGTAAACTTGAATCAAAACACCTGGTTGGTTGTCAGCGTAGGTGGAGAAAGTCTCAGACTTCTTGGTTGGGATAGTGGAGTTTCTTGGGATCAACTTGGTCATGATACCACCGGCAGTTTCAATACCAAGAGACAATGGAGCAACATCCAACAACAACAAATCTTGAGTCTTGGACGAGGTGTCACCAGACAAAATAGCAGCTTGGACAGCAGCACCGTAAGCAACAGCTTCATCTGGGTTGATGGATCTGTTTGGCTCCTTACCGTTGAAGAAGTCAGAAACCAACTTTTGAATCTTTGGAATTCTAGTAGAACCACCAACCAAGACAATTTCGTCAACAGAAGACTTGTCAATCTTAGCATCCTTCAACACCTTTTCAACTGGGTCCAAGGTGGACCTGAACAAATCTTGACACAATTCTTCGAATCTAGCTCTGGTGATCGAAGTGTAGAAGTCAACACCTTCGTACAAAGAGTCAATTTCAATAGAAGTTTGAGCAGAAGAAGACAAGGTTCTCTTAGCACGTTCACAGGCAGTTCTCAATCTTCTCAATGCTCTTTGGTTGGTAGACAAGTCCTTCTTGTTCTTTCTCTTGAATTCGTTAACAAAGTGGTTAACCAATCTGTGGTCGAAATCTTCACCACCCAAGTGAGTGTCACCAGCAGTAGACTTGACTTCAAAGATACCGTCTTCAATAGACAACAAAGAGACATCGAAAGTACCACCACCCAAGTCGAAAATCAAAACATTCTTTTCGGTTTCGGTCTTCTTGTCCAAACCGTAAGCAATGGCAGCAGCAGTTGGTTCGTTAATGATTCTCATCACATTCAAACCAGCAATCAAACCAGCATCCTTGGTAGCTTGTCTTTGAGAATCGTTAAAGTAAGCAGGAACGGTAACCACAGCATCGGAAACCTTGGTACCCAAGTAACCTTCGGCAGTTTCCTTCATCTTGGTCAAAACCATAGAAGAGATTTCTTCAGGAGTGAAAATCTTGGTTTCACCCTTGTATTCAACTTGAATTTGTGGCTTTCCACCCTTGTCGACAACCTTGAATGGAAAGTGCTTAACGTCACCTTGAACTTCAGCATCGTCAAACTTTCTACCAATCAAACGCTTGGCGTCGAAAACGGTGTTAGCAGGGTTCATAGCAGCTTGGTTCTTAGCAGCATCACCAATCAATCTTTCAGAGTCAGTGAATGCAACGAAAGATGGGGTGGTTCTGTTACCTTGGTCATTGGCAATAATTTCCACACGGTCGTTGGCGAAATGAGCCACACAGGAATAGGTAGTACCTAAATCAATACCAACGGCTTTAGACATTGTTTCTCTATTAATATATTCTAATTTCTACCAATATCTATCAATTGATGAGAAGAGCTAGCAAAGAAAAGAAGAAAGAACTGAAAAATGTGAAAATTTATGGAGGGAATTGCAATCAATTTAAATTGGTCAGAATTTCGTCCAAACGGGAAAATTCTATAATGTTCTATGCTGAAATGGGTGCAACTTTTTTCTCTGGAACAATTTGGAAGCAAATGGAAATAAAATCGATTTTTCCATGGAGTTGTGGCAGGTTGTGGTCATGTGATCTCTCACGTGGTGTGAATCTAATGGGTAATATTATGACATAATAGCATGTAAATGCAGTGACTTGCCTAAAACCTTGCTCAGTCATTGGATAAGGGGTATACAATATGGAAACATTGATTATTCTAAATAGAATTATAATAAAACATAGTAAATAGCAAATAAAAAATATGTTGGTAGGATTATATCTAGTAAGTTAAGACCAAGGCAATTGACGTAACATTAACAAATTCAATCTCTAACCAGTCAATAAGCTTCCGAGCGCAAAGAATTAAAATTGGACTTTGCATATTTAGGATTCCTGTCACTTCTAAATTTATTCTGTCTAAGGGAAATCTTCGAGCAATTCATTCAAATACCGTTGAACTTTGTTCATTTTTGGTGGTTCAACCGGAGTAATATATCTCCGCGTAACTATAGTGTAGTATTCACGAGAGCCCCTCTTCTTGGATGATGATTTGGATACAGCTGTTGAAGTTGATGTACTTTCTTCTTTCTCAATTTTAGGAGATTTAGTGGATTTGTTAGACTTGGCGGATTTGACCGACTTGGAGTCGTCATCACCAACCTTTTCAACTAAATCAGCAGCTTGATTTTTTTCTTCTTCTTTTACTTCTTCTTTCGCTTCTTCTTTTGCTTCTTTTTTCGCTTCTTCTTTCGCTTCTTCTTTTTCTTCTTTTGCTTCTTCTTTTGCTTCTTCTTTTGCTTCTTCTTTTGCTTCTTCTTTTGCTTCTTCTTCTTTTACTTCTTCTTTTGCTTCTTCTTTTACTTCTTCTTTTGCTTCTTCTTTTACTTCTTCTTTTGCTTCTTCTTTAACTTCTTCCTTAACTTCTTTTTCTTTTTCTTTTCCTTTTCCTTTACTTTTTCCTTTATCTTTTCCTTTTCTTTTCTTTTTCACTTTAGCTTTTCCTTTAGCAATTTCTTTCACAGCAGTATCTTGTCCTTCTTTTTTTTCCAATTTTTCGTTCTTTTCGTCTTTCTCTTCAGCTTTTTCGGCTGGTTCTACGACCTATTCGGTTTTACCAGCATCTTTGGTGTAGTCATTAACCAACTTGTATTTATCAACAGTTCTAAACCCAGTCTTGATGTGGCCCCATACTTGCTTCCCAGTTGGATGTCCGATCTTGTTGACGATATTATCACCTTGAATCTCTAAAGTCTTGAAGAAATTTCTGGTGAATACTGAGATTTCAAATCTCTTCTTCAAAAATACAAGATACACCAAGAAAGGAGATAATGATCTCTTTCTAAAAGCAATGACTCTCAACACTAACCAGGCAAATGTGACCACCTCGATAACGGAAGCCAATTGGATCGACTTTGTGTTGTTGGAAATGATGAACTTGGAGATGTGGGAAGAGATGGCACTCTTGTCCAATCCAAAGATAGGGAAAAGATATCCATTGACGTAGGCTAATACATGGAAAAGGGAGAACAATGCGAATGGTACGAGGGTTAATAAAACATATGGTCTGAGGAACAACAAGAAACCTCCCAACAAGAAGTAGTGAGTGTTGTCGTCTTTAATGATCAAACCGAAATTAAACCCATTCTTTTGCACCAATTGGAAAATCAAGATTCCAAAAGATTCTAATACACCTATCAATGCTAATATGTACCAGATCTTGTACAATCTGGACAAAAACTTCAAGTAGGTGAGGGCGTACAAGGAAATACTTGATAATGTGAGCAAATGGCCAAGGAACCAAGCAAATTGGAGCGACTGCAAGTCAATTGTTAGTAACCAATGGAAGTAAGAGTGTGGGGCAATGATTCGAGCGCTTTTCTAAAGTTCAGTACAGTCAACGCCAGAGACGAAGACACATGAAAACCAAGGTCCCGAGAACAAACAAAGTTCACATACCTGCACCGTTTTAAGTAATTGTTCTTGATCAAACTTGGACTTTGCAGCGGGAGCTGCTTCTGTCTTTTCTGCCATAGTAAATATACACTAAGGTAATGAATGCAGAAAGATGGTGGAAGAAAAGATTGTGAAAAACTAATTTCAGGTGTGGCAATTTATAAAATTATCCATCCAAATGGCAATCGGGATTTCCTACAAGTAGCAATAAATAACGCCCGGTGGTTAAGCAAACGAAAAATAGAAACATCTACGAGATGAAATTCCTGTCACAAGGTAAGGGTCGCGCTTTTGCTTGTAGGTTGTACACTACTACTTACTTTACTACCAATACTTGGATCAAGCGTTAACTTTGGCCAATTTCATGTCTATGTAAAATCGTTTTTCTGTTCCAATATGGCAACAGAATAAGTAGGCTTTTGGTTGCTACGAAACGATTGGGAGTGCTTCAGTCATGAGCACTTTAGAAGAGATAGTGACACCATTTTGGTTCGATTTTTATCACAGGAGTTGGATCAAGTTTTGCATCTCCAAATCTGTAGAAAATGGTCTGGTTTTGGGGTGGAGTAATCTCCGATACGCCATTATCACGTTCATATTTAATGTTTGTGTGCGCTACATTCCGTACATTATGGATGGCCTGCATAGCGACCCTCATGCTGATTAGCTGTTTGCAAATTGCACCCTTATCCCATGATTCAAAATTGATGGTCAGCCGTGGACAGGGTCTCGTGTGACTACTGCACAAAACACTTATATTGATATTTATTTATAGTAAACGCACATATTTGCAATAGCTAAAATCGGTTTCTAACGTAAGAATCCTTTACGACTCTTTTGAGGAGCAGGCTGTGCAGGTGGATCTTGGGGCAACAATTTTTGCTTCTCCAACTGTACCTTCTTTTCTTCCAACAACTTGATTTGCTTGGTCAACTTATCCTTCATTTCCTTATGTCTGGCAAATAAATCAGCTTCTGATCTCTGTAATCTCTTTTCCTTCTCACTTACCTTCTGCTGGAACACATTCTTCATTTCTGCCTCCATCTTGGCCAACTTGGCTTCGTGCAATGCTCTTTCTTCTTCTTGTCTGGTAACTGGATCAAACTCTCTAAACACGCTGTTATCCTGTTCAATTCCCATCTTTTTCAATTTCTCAGTTCTGTAGTTTTCGTACAATACGTTGGCAGTTTGTTCCTTTAATTCTTCCAAAAAGTTGCGGACCAACAATTGACGCAACTTTACAAAGTCATTGTGTTCCTCGTTGTCAACTTCAATCACTCCCCATGGGTACTTTCTTCCTCTGACAACTCTTCCATCGTTTGTTTGTACTTCCTTTGTGGATCCGACAACTGCAAAAGGGAAGGTATCTATGATCAGTTTCGTGTTTAATACCGCTTCCTCCTCGTCTTGTTCAAAATCAGCTGGTCTGAATACCTTTATTCCTTGGTGACTAATGTCAGCTAACACTCTTTGCTTGAATTCAATAATTTCGTCGTCGGTCAAAGTATCTGATTTGGCAATAATTGGAATCAAATTGACTTTTTCGTGCACTTGTTTCATCAATGCAATATCAAGTGCTCTTAATGAATGGCCGGTTGGTTCAATGAAATAAAGGAAGGCGTGAACACGATTGTCAACAACAGTGGTTCTGTTGATTTTTGATTCAGCCTCCAAGTACGAATCAAACCTGCTATTGATTTCTTCTACAATTGGTTTCCAGGAATCAACGTTATTGATTGACTCGCCAAACCCTGGAGCAGTGATCACTGTTACCTTCAACTTGACACCATCTTCTTCGATTTCTGAGGAGGTGGATTTGATCTTGACGGAAACCTCCTTGTCATCGCCATCCAAATCCTCCAATTCCAAGTCGTCGTTCTTGTGATTAAGCACGTCGCGGTTAAAAAGGGTATTGATCAAAGTGGCTTTCCCTAATCCGCTTTCTCCAATTGCCATAATGTTTAAGCTGAATCCGCGTCTAACGGACTTTCTGTGCCACTGCTTGGGCAAATTTGCGAAACCAACATATCCATTCAACACTTTCTTGATTATCTTTATATCCTGGCTGGCTGATACAGGTGAGCGTTGATCAACTGTCGTAGTTAGTAATCTATTTTCCACATGCATTTCTTCATTAATAGAAACAACTTAACATACTGGAAGCCATTTTTGCAAGCTTGGTTCAATTCGGTTGGTGGTGCTATTTGTGTACACGGGTTATTCTAAACTGGAATTGTGTGGTTGACTTAGTGCGAATAAAAATTGGCAGTCTTGAAACAAGTTCGATGGCAATTTTTGATTTCAATCTGATGCTCGATCTGTAAATGTCAACAATTCCCAAATACCCTTGTGAGTGGCTGAATTCAAACTTTTCACGGTGTTTTTATCGTGTAATTGTTTTGTTTGTCAGTTTGTTGTCAAAAAGTTCGTGTCTGGAGACAATAATTGGGGGTGGAAATTTTCGTCTCAAACATCTAAGAAAAAAGTTTGACGTGTTTGTCACGTGCGTCAGCTAAATGGTCAGCTTGATCTTGCTTTAAGGCATTTGCAATTTTATTGAGTTGACTACAATTTATAATTCGGTTTAAAAGGAGGAAGATCGTTCGTTGCCTTACTTCCAACATTTTGAGTCATTTTTGGTATTTTTTTAATTTTTTTGGCGTCTACAATGGGGATGTCAAAGACCGCCGAAAACGATAGTTGGTATCCATGGCAGAAGAGACGGTTTATATACCTCGTGAGGGGGGGTGCTGATGGTGTAAGATAAGGGTGATACTGATAAAAGTATTCAAAGTGTGGTAAATTCAGTATTTGGGTGAAATTTCTAAATATTAGAAATGGAGAAATCTCAAATGTGATTTATCTCAGTATGAATGCAAAATTTCATTAAATCTTTCCAGATTCTTGGCCAATATGATACATATTAAAAAAAATATACAATTCAAATTATAAGCCATTGGTATTCATTGGCTTTTTCCCGATTATTTGAATGTTCATTAATGGCATTGTATTCAAATCAAGAGTCAGTCAATTGAATACTCATTTAGCTCAATATTTCAATCAAAGAAGTACGAAATTCATATCACATTACTAGCCATATACGTTATATCTATTGCTTATCTAATTCCTTCTTCAACTGTTGTAATAAAAACAGCAACCCCAACTTTGCAAACTCGGTCATGTTCTCTGATCTATCTTTACTGTCCGTTGTTATGCAGGTGGAGGCATCTCCGTTCGGACCCGATAACCCGATGTATACCGTGCCCACTTCCACACCACCCTTTCCGTTCTCATCATTGTGGGAGTCAGTACTCCTCAGCAAATGCAAATCTGTCGACGGTCCTGCGAAACCCGTTTCTGATAACACGTAGGTCGAACCCAATTCGTACTTTGCTGTTCGGGCTAATTTCAAGGCCACCTGCTCGGAAGGACCCATGTAGTTGGTGATGTCATCATCGGACCAGCCTGATAACTTTAACCGTTGCTTCAACGAGTAAACCAACTTCCCTCCAATGTAAAAGTCAGACGCCCCTGGCACTGACACGAGATACGCCGATATTAGCCCCCCACATGCCGCTTCTGAGATCGCCAACGTCTGTTTCCGGGATCGAAGAATGGCAGCAATCTCCTCTACAATCTTAGAAACTTCCTCAGGTGGGAATGCCATGCTCTTTCGTCTCAATTGACTACACTATGCAACTGGTATGCTCCCAACTATCGTCCTTAGTATCACTAATTTTTCACCATATCCATTTCATAGTAGTGTGCTCTACACATTTTCTCACTACCAATTTTTCAAGTGGCAACTGGCGTGCAATTGACCGATTAGTATCTACCGTTCCCCCGGTGATTCACCAGTGCTTCCATACAACATTGAACAATGGCAGTGAAATCGGTCAAGTTTCACGCCGGAAAGGTCCACTACGATGAAGAGACAAACAGGTGTACTCCCTTGCCCCACAAAGGAGTGATATCCATCAAACAAAATGCTGAAGAACCCGAGTTTTTGGATTTCATCTGGACCCCAAAGTCGAACTCGACCCAGGCCACGCCCGCAAACATAGAAAAGGACGAGTTGTTGTTGGTGCCTGGGGATATCACTTTTAAGCACATCAAATCGTGTACTACCGGGAGGGTGTTTGCATTGTCATTTCTAAGTTCAGGAACAAAACACTTGTATTGGTTGCAAGACGTTGGCGACATTGACCAATTGGACAAGTTGACGGAAAAGGACGTGAAACTTATACAGGATGTCAATGAGTTGATATCGGCCAACGAAGAAGATGAAGAAGAGGAGGAGGCGCCAGCGAGCCTGGAAGTAAAGCAAGAAGTTGAAGCGTAAGTACACCCCCATCGATTGCTTTTGCATTGTATACTAGAACCCACCTTTTTCTTTTATAGGACGATTTGCTGTGGTTGAGACATTAATAAACAGACTAAACAAAGAAAAAGTGTAAGTTTTACTGGTCACTGGTTGCAATTATGTGAATACTAACGAGACAGGCCCCCTTCGTCTTCTGCACCTACCAACCCATCGCTGCAGATAAACATTCCAATTGTTTGCCTTGGGTCCGTTTTACTGTTTGAAGAGATATCTGATCACATTGACAAGCTCCTGGCCCTGGAATTGAAGCAGAAATACGCCGACTTTTTGCCCGAGTCCATGAAAGAAAACCCCACTGCTTCTCAAGTCAAGGACATCATCAGGTCTGGTTTCTTCCAGCAATCAGTGAACAGTTTAAGCGAACTGTTGACTGGGGGATCTGGAGCTGGCTACTTGTTGGCCCAAAGTTTGAAATATAACTACAAAGGGGAAGGAATTGATGGTTTCTTAGCAGGTATAAGGGAATTGGCCAAGAAAGAAAACCAAGATGCCAACGAAGGAGACGATAATGAAATGAAAGAGTAAACTCAACATTTGAATATATCTACCATCACAGCAAACACAATCCGCTCTTTGTGAAGACGGAATTCTTGTAGGTTGTACCAACTCCAGGTAGTGGAACAATATTACGCATCTAGCCATGACTAATTACACTAATTACACTCGCTTACCGTTTTTGAACCTAAATATGTAGCAAATACGTAGCACACGTTACATCTAGTATTTTCCAAGGCGAGCAGTTGCTCGCTGTCTGGAATACGTTTCACATTTTGATTGTCAATATTAAGGCCTGCGAAATCATAAACCGCGAAAACTACTCCAATATTGAGAACTGTCTGGTTATCTTCTGCCACACTCACACCTATCATCTGCTCCATGATATAACTTAATACTACCATTATTTCACCATACCGATACTTAAGGTCGATTACAACTAACAATGACCCGACTCCATCGAATATCACTGGCCAGCAAACACACTCTTTGCATAATATCCTTCATTGGCTTTCTACTCTTTTCCTCAATAGGATACTTGTACACTAATCCCTTGTTAGGAGCAGACGAGCAAACATGTCGGAAAGTTTGGATGTTCCCTTCCTATGCTCGCATTAGAGGCTTTGATGAATCGTATACTAAACTTGCATCCAAATATTCCCTTTACTTATATCGAGAGCAAGGAAAAGATAGAATACCCGATGAAGAAAATGGAATGGAGCTATTGGACGGGATTCCTGTGCTTTTCATTCCTGGTAATGCTGGAAGCTATCGACAAGTAAGAAGTATCGCCGCAGAGAGTTCCAATTTGTATTTTGACAACCATGAAAAGTTCCACGCCATCAATCCCAATGTTAAACATTTGGATTTCTTTACTGCCGACTTCAATGAAGATTTTACTGCATTCCACGGTAGGACAATTTTGGATCAGGCGGAATATTTGAATCTGGCTATTAGATTTATTCTTGATCTATATTCCCGAAATGAAAACCCCCCCAAATCAGTGATTATAGTGGGCCATTCTATGGGAGGTATAGTGGCAAGGCTAATGCTAACACTACCCAATTATATCGATGGCTCAATTAATACAATAATAACTTTATCATCACCTCATGCTGCAGCACCATTGACTTTTGATGGTGATATATTAAAAATATATTCGGCTATAGATAGATTTTGGTATGAGGGATATGAGAAAGAACCTAATAGCGAGTATGCAAAGATAGCACAAGACAGATTAAGGGATTTGTCCTTAATTTCAATCACTGGTGGTGGTCTGGATACTACTTTACCTGCTGACTATACGAGCTTGGGATTTTTAGTTCCACAGACTAATGGGTTCACTGCTTTTACAACCGGAATCCCCCAGGTCTGGACTCCTATTGATCACTTAGCTATTGTATGGTGTTCACAATTAAGAATAGTAATTGCTGAAACCTTGTTGGAGATTGTGGACTTTGGAAAATCATCAAGAACATACCCATTGTCACATAGAATGGAAGTATTTCAAAAGAAGTTTCTAACAGGATTTGAAAGAAACCTTCAACAAAATAATAATTTAAGAAATAGAGAGACTATTCGCCAACAACAAGTAAAGTCAAAATTCAAAATTGATACTCAATTTATCAATCAAATACACGGGGAACTGATTGTACTTGACGATACAAAGAAACCTATCCACAAATTCAACCTATTTCCTTTGAAAAGTAATTATCTGAATAATTTTTCTTTAATAACTTCTCAAGAAATTACTCCATGGCTTGTTGACGGTGTTTCTGTGTTTTTATGTTCGAACGATATTTTTGTTCCAGATGAGGAGTATTATGACATCTTGAGTAGTTCGACAGAAGAATTTTACCAGCTAAAGTGTGTTGACATTTCATATGAATCCTCATTAATTCCCCGGTCCTCGAAAGAGAGTCAGAATTTGGATGATTCATCGTTAGGAGGTAAATCCACTCCATTCCACGCAATACAATTGAATGAATTCATATCCGATACCTTTGAATATATCATTTTCACATATGAGCATGAAAATTCATCAAACAATTTCTTACAAGCGCAATTAAATTCAGAAAGTTCGATTCATACAATAGAGGATAACTTATTTAAATTGAGTATTTTTGGGGTCTCTAAGTCTCTACCTGCATCTCGTTCCTTATCCACCAGTTTCAAAATTTTGGGTGCCTGGAATAGTATTCTTGTTTATAACTTCAAAATCAAGGGCCTCAAGGATGGGAATTCATTCAATGCGTTGGTAAGGCAATCATGCGAAGAACCGTACGAAGTCAAATGGCACATTAATTTGAAGAATGATGAACCACTTCCGTTAACTATACATTCCATAGCCCCATTTGTACCTTATAAGATTGTGAATAATTTTGATTATGGCATGCATATTGAAATCTGGACAGATATTTCAAGCGATACCGAAACGATTGACTTTGAATTATCTGTTAACTGGTTTGAGAGCTTGAGATTATTAGTCTTGAGATACAGGATCTCAATTGTCTCAATGGTGATACTGATAATTTTGCTTACATTTTTAATCCAACTTAAGATATTTGTGTTTGGAAATGGAAAGTTTATCTCTTTCATCAATTGCCTACTGTTGATCAATCAAAAATACTTGTGGATAATTGTTATATTATTAGTTGTCTTGAATCCACTTGTGAAACTCTCCTGGATCCAAACCATTTTGAATTTATCTGACCCGGTTGTGTTACAAGATCGCAATGAAATAAACCTAAGCTTAGATGGCGGATTTAAGATGAATTCATATTATTTGGGTTTGGACGAATATATTTCAGGTGTGGGACTAATATTATATTCCATCGCGACGTTTTCAATTGTGGTTAGCTATTACATTTTGATATCTGCTGGGTTCCTCCTGAGGTTGGTTTTCGATAGAATCTTATCACTTTTCTTCCCAAAGAGAGCTAAACCTAAAGCTGCATCGAAGTCAGGTGGAAAATACCACCAACTAATAATCACACTAATTTTGGCAAGTCTTATTTCCACATTTATACCATACCAAGTTGTATTTGCTATTAGCTGTATCATTCAAATATTCAATGTTTTGCGAAGCTGGAATAATGTTCAAATGTTCAACTACCAGATCACCTGGTTGATGCTTTTGATATGGATACTTCCCATAAATGTCCCCATTATTGTTGTCTTTGTCCACAATTTGACCGTCAATTGGAAGACACCATTCAGTTCCCATCATAATATATTGTCTATTGTTCCCATCTTGTTGCTAGTGCAAAGAAACAATATGCATAAACTTCCAAAACTCAATCCCCGGCATTTTCAATTTGTTCAGTACTACTTGATGTACATGATATTTTATTCATTGATTTATGGAAGCCGTCATACTTTTTGGTTGCATCATCTTGTTAACCTTCTTTGTTGTTTTATCCTTGCATTGGTTTACGAGAGCCTGGATGACACTGAAGAAAAACTGCAATGATTTTCCAGCATTCGCCACAAACTAATCAATATATATCTTCATTCATTAAAGATAAAACTAATATACACTTTCAACCTATACAAACATTACAAAAGGAGATATATAAAACAATAATAAAAAAGAATTTAAACGATAAATTGAATGTAATAATAAGCAAACAAAACAGTTAAGAAATGAATTACCCTGACTCTTTTTATTATTGTTGTTTAATTTCTGACACTCATCTAAGAGGAGGCAGAAGAGTATTTGGTAACAGCTCTAGTACCTTCAGAGACAGCGTGCTTAGCCAATTCACCTGGCAAGATCAATCTCACGGCAGTTTGGATTTCTCTGGCGGAAATGGTGGACTTCTTGTTGTAAGCAGCCAACTTGGAAGCCTCAGAAGCAATTCTTTCAAAGATATCGTTGACAAAAGAGTTCATGATAGACATGGCTTTTTGTGAGATACCAGTGTCAGGGTGGGTTTGTTTCAACACCTTGTAGATGTATGAAGAGTAGGTCTCCTTTCTGGCCTTGGTTCTCTTCTTGGCTCCTTCGGTGGAAGAAGTCTTCTTAGCAGCTGGCTTCTTTTCAGCTGGAGCTTTGGAAGCGGGTTTCTTTTCAGCCTTTGGTGGTGCCATTTTTAATAACTATTTGTCAGGTGCAGAAATTATCGGTCAAGAAGAAAGAGTGTGTTCAGATTTTTTTAAGGAGAGGAGATTCTGATTTATTTATACAAACAGTGCGAACAAATATGGTGATAACGGAGGGCGGAATAAAATAGAATGATTGCCATTTCGCATGAGCACGGATACCAGCAAATTGGCAAGTGCCAGGCAGATACACAATTGCGGCGACGCTAACAACTTGGAGAAAATATACGGTCTAGTGGCGTCGCCATTGTCTTCTCGGTTTGTTTTGGTTTTGTAGCGCAGTTCGCGAGAGAGTGAAATTTTCAGAACGAGGAGGACTTAACGTACTTGAAGTTGCACCCAACTGTTCCAGTTTGTCCACTTTGCTACATTTGAAGTGACACAGGTGGCATTCAATGGCTATCAAGCGATTGGACTGGCAATGGTACTCCTTTGCCCTAGTCAACTTGATCAGGTTCCGTTGGTTCTCGTGGTGAATTGGCACTACAACAAGAGCAATGGGAAGGGTAGTGGTTGAAGTGCTCCCATGTTTGTGGAAAAAACAATGCGTTCTCTCAGTTACGCACCCTTCGGAGTAAATCACAACACTAACTCGCGTAAGAGTTTAGGAGGTCACGCACGAGTAAAACCAAAACCAGTACAGTAAATTCGCGCCCCCAAAATTAGTTAGGGGGGGAGCACAGGCAACAATCATCTAAGGTAAAATTGGTACCACAGTCCTGCTGCCTCTAAACAATAGACATCTTAGCCGTCATTGGTGAACGAGCCCAAGATTTTGTACTTTTGCACGCCGGTGTCACCTTCACAACTAGGGCGCGCGCGAAGTTGCAGTCATCAGTGATTCGTTTATAAATCACAACTGATTTCTCACTTTTTAACTAAATTGGAATTTGTTTTCTCTCCTCTTTCTTCTTGAGTTGTCGTTTGTCGTCACATATCGAATAAATAATTACAATTAATAATGTCTGGTGGTAAAGGAAAAGCCGGTTCTTCCGAAAAAGCATCTACCTCAAGATCTGCCAAGGCAGGTTTGACTTTCCCAGTTGGTAGAGTTCACAGATTATTGAGAAAGGGAAACTACGCTCAAAGAGTTGGTTCCGGTGCTCCCGTCTACTTGACCTCAGTGTTGGAATACTTGGCTGCTGAAATCTTGGAATTGGCTGGTAACGCTGCTAGAGACAACAAGAAGTCGAGAATCATCCCAAGACACTTGCAATTGGCCATCAGAAATGATGAGGAATTGAACAAGTTGTTGGGACACGTCACTATTGCTCAAGGTGGTGTCTTGCCAAACATTCACCAATCCTTGTTGCCAGCTAAGAAACCAAAGACCGGTAAGGCCTCTCAAGAATTATAAGATTTTTTTAAAGTTTACTACTCTTTAAATGCTTTTATTTCTTGACCTTTGTATTTTACTGTTTTGTGCTTTTATTTCTTTGAAGACGGTTGGTATTTAGCCAATGGGGATTTGCTAACTAGATCCAGTGTATATTATCGCTATATTTCAGATTGAAATTTTTATATAAATGTTATTTTATAATGAGGTAGCAGTTAATGGAGTATGTTGAAATGTAAGTGTCGATATGCGTTTTGAAAAAATTTCAATTCCTCCATTATCACCAAGTCTCGATACAACGTCATAATGGAGAAGTTTTCAAGTTGGAGAGACAAGGCAACGGGAATATCACCGTTTATGCCCACACCTTTTCCATCTCTGCAACTCAATTCATTTGCTTCAAGGCTTGCTTCGACGTTATGGAAACTCCCATTTTTCGTGGTGAAGATTCCGTTTTTCATCATAGCTTTGCTTTTTTATAGTGTTGTTCCCATCACGCCGTTGTTGCATTTCATAATATCCATTCTATTTGGATTCTCAAACATAGATTACTCTGTCGATGGAATCAAAAGATCACAAGCTGATAAATTGCAGGCGTACAAACCAAAACAGGGTGATTTGATATTTGCAAACTTTATCACTCCTCTTGACGGCTTCATTTTCAGTTTACTTAGTGGAACTTCTGGGATAATTATCTTGTTGCCAGACAAGCATGGTGACTTGTACAGATTCACTCCTTTTTCTTTGTTTAACCACTCGTTCAACTACAATTGTGGTACCAAAGTCAATGATGTCGCCTTGTTCAAAGATAAAATTGTGTTTTTGCTAGCTGAGGGAACTCCTTCAAATAACAAATCTTTACTACCATTTGTGCCTATTGATTCCAAGTACAAGCTAGACGGATTTACGATTAAATCATTAGTTATGAAAATCAGTCCTGGCTACTTCACTTTGCCAATTCCCTATATTGGCAAATTGTCTTACTTGTGGCAATTGCTAACCAACATGTCAAAGACCTTCGTCAAGTTAAAGATCTACAAATTTGAGAAGCTCAACCTTCAAGAGGTGAGAAAGACATTCGAGTTGAATTCTTTGAATTTGATGCACGCAGACATGAATATTCAATCCAAGGAGAAATTCGTTTCGTATTACTTCGACCATGAAGTAAAGAAAAATGTATAAATATTAATAATACAAAATTGTCAATTACGTTAAGGGATTCGATGAAACATCATCAATATGTAGATCATTCTTCATCTTCATGTTTATGGGACCGGTGTCTCTTTCTATGCGTATCTTCTTTTTCATCTCTATGGCGATGCCTATGCTTTCGGGATGAACTATACTCCACTTTCACAAACTCTTGCAAGGGGTCTATAAGTTTATCGTTGTTGTCATTCGAATTTATGAAATCTAGCATGGGATCCCGAAATTCATCATCACTTTCAGTTGCTTTAATCGTCGGGTCTTGAACTTCAACGTCTTTTGTTGAAACAATTGGATTCTCAATCAACTTGTTCTCATCAACCACTATTGGTTGATCATTGGTGATTTCCTTCCTATCGCCTTCAATTTCTTTTCTTACTTTGTCGTAGCCGATTGAAAAATCCTCCTCTTTCTGTCCTGGCATCAATTTAAAGTAGTTGTGATCCACAACGAGGTTACGGTCACCAACTTTTATACCGTTAAGATTGTCGATTGCCAATACACAACTTTTAAAGTTGGCATATTTCAAAAACCCAAACCCCCTATGTTGGCCGGTTTCTCTATTCTTTACCAAGTTTATGTGGGTCGGTATACCATATTGGCTGAATATGATAATTATATCTGTGGACGATAGATGGAACGGGATATTTCCGATGTAGATGTAATTAGTATCTCGATAATCGTAATGCCAAGATGATTTATAAGGAGTCTTGCTAGACAATTCTTTTTGGTTGATTTTGTTGATTCTCTGTATCGTATTCATCGTGGTACTAGCAAACGAATCGATGCTTCCAAATTGGACTTCCTATTTAGGCACATTAAATTCCACAAAATATTCTACTCATGTTAGATAGCTTTCTGAATACGGTGCCAATGCAAGTTGGATGAGGAGATATAAGCATAGCGGCAGTATCGATTTGGCGTAATTTAGATATTTGACTGTTAAACATTCGCTGACGGTTTACCATGCCTTTTAACGGCGCAAAACTCACACAGATGTAGTTGCATTCATACGATGTCGACGAGTATTTGCCAAACAGACCATGTTGCTGCACTCTTTTCACTTTCGGACTAACTTCGTAATTATCTTACAAGTCCCAAGTGCTCGTTGGTTCTTCTTTAAGAAAACGGGTAGCTTGTATATTTCGTATAAATGTGTTACCAAACCTTGGTTGCACTTGCTTGTCAAAAACAAATTAATTAACACCACTTTGTTTGAAGAGAATCAAAGCAGAATGCACCAATTTCAACTAAGAGGCATAATAAAAGATCATAAGAATGTATAGAGCTGAATACTATTACATATACTAGTATATTTCATTGGCTGCAACTAAAGATGTACTCCCAATCATGAACCAACAAGTTTGCATGCAAAAGTCTGGCCAGCACAATAATGGTTTTATTAAGAGAATATAAGTTCCGGAAATTCTACACTTAGCTACAATTCAACCCATGGTTGTGTGAAGTACCAGTGTAATTACTCTCCAAGGGTGGAACATGGCAAACCTGTTAAAGTAGCCCAAGTCACGTGATAAAACGGACTAAACCTTTGAACGAGATGAGATGGTTCATTTTTTCAGCTGCAAAGATCTTATTGAGATAGATTTTACTTCATCGCAGCGATGGCTAGGTCCAAGGAGAACACACGGAAGGTGGAGAAGATCCCAGAAGGGAGAAAAAGAAAACCCGTCGACGAAGAACAGGAAGAATCCGACGAGGAATTCAATGTCGATGGTTTGTTGGATGCTGAAGCCAGTGAAGACGACGATGATGAACTGGAGGTAAATGGTTCTGATGAAGTAGGTTCTGAGGAAGAAGAATCTGAAGAGGATCATAAAGAATCAACAAATTTGAACGGTGATGAGTCGGATCTAGAATCAGACTCCGAAGCGGAATTGAATGATTTACTTGGAGAAGAACAAGACTCAATTGACTTTGATTCGGACGATTTCTCTGATGAGCCCAAGGATGAAATATCAGGTATTAGATTAAAGACTTTGGCAACTGATGACCAATTGCAAAAAGATATACACACAAAGTATTCGGATGGAGCTCCAAGAATAATAAAACCAGAAATTAACCCTATCTATGATTCTGATGATAGTGATGCTGAGAATTTCAATACCATCGGTAATGTGCCTCTCTCAGCTTATGATGAAATGCCTCACCTTGGTTATGACATTAACGGGAAGAGAATCATGAGACCAGCAAAGGGTTCCGCATTGGATCAATTGTTGGAGTCTATAGAATTGCCCGAAGGGTGGACTGGTTTATTGGATCAGAACACAGGATCATCTTTGAATTTGACAGAGGAAGAGCTAGAATTGATAAGAAAGATTCAACAGCAGGAAAACACCGATGAAAACATCAACCCTTACGAACCTTTAATAGAATGGTTCACCAACAAAGAGGAAGTAATGCCACTTACTGCAGTTCCTGAGCCAAAGAGAAGATTTGTCCCTTCAAAGCATGAAGCAAAGAGAGTTATGAAGATTGTTAGAGCTATTAGAGAGGGAAGAATAGTTCCTCCAGATAAGGTGAAGCAAAAGATTGAAGAAGATAATTACAATTATGACTTGTGGCAGGATGAGTTTGAAGTGCCTGACCACATAATGAATTTAAGGGCTCCAAAGCTACAACCTCCTACAAATGAGGAGAGTTATAATCCACCAGAAGAGTACTTGTTAACAGAAGAAGAAAAGAAACAATGGGAAGAAACTGATCCTCAAGATAGAGAAAGAAATTTCTTGCCTCAGAAATACACCTCTTTGCGTCAAGTTCCAGGTTATCAAGAATCTGTTAGAGAACGATTTGAGAGATCTTTAGATTTGTACCTTGCTCCAAGAGTTCGTCACAACAAATTAAACATTGATCCTGAAAGTTTAATCCCAGAATTGCCATCGCCAAAAGATTTGAGACCATTCCCTATCCGTTGTTCCACAATTTACAAGGGTCACGAAGGAAGAATAAGAACCATTTCTATTGATCCTCAAGGTTTATGGCTAGCAACTGGATCAGATGATGGATCAGTGAGAATATGGGAAATATTGACGGGAAGACAAGTATACAAAGCACAATTGATAAATAAAGATATCAACTCTGATGACCACATAGAGGCTTTAGAGTGGCATCCAGATTCAACCACTGGAATTCTTGCCGTCTGTGCAGGTGAGAATGTGTACTTGTTGGTTCCACCAGTGTTTGGCTTTGACATTGAGAATGTCGGCAAATTGAGAATTGAATCTGGTTGGGGTTACAACACTTTTGGAAACAAACAAAAGGATGCCAGATTAACCAATGACGAAGAAGAAGAGCCAGAGACCCAAGATGAACCTTCTGGTGAGAAGAAAAAGGAAGTCAGCAAATGGTTTCCACCTAACGACGAGCAATCGTCCATGAGTGTTTCAGCAGTTATCCAATGTCGAAAGACTGTTAAGAAAATATCGTGGCATAGAAAGGGTGATTACTTTGTGACGGTTTCCCCTGATAGCAAAAACACAGCCGTGTTAATCCACCAGCTCTCTAAACATTGGTCACAATCCCCATTCAAGAAATCCAAGGGAATAATAATGGATGCCAAATTCCATCCATTCAAGCCCCAACTTTTTGTTGCATCACAACGTCAAGTCAGAATTTATGATTTGGCTCAACAAGTGTTGGTCAAGAAATTAATGCCCGGGGTTAGATTATTATCTACTATTGATATTCATCCTCGTGGTGACAATTTGCTTGCCTCGTCATATGACAAGAGAGTGTTGTGGCACGACTTGGACTTGAGTGCTACTCCTTATAAGACTTTGAGATACCACGAAAAGGCAGTAAGATCTATCAAGTTCCACAAGGGTAACTTGCCCTTATTTGCATCTGCTTCCGACGATGGCAGCATCCATATATTCCATGGCACTGTCTACGACGACCTCATGACAAATCCATTGTTGGTGCCCTTGAAGAAATTGACAGGCCATAAGATTATAAATCAAATTGGTATTTTGGACTTGGTATGGCATCCAAAAGAGGCATGGTTGTTTAGTGCTGGTGCAGATGGCACAGCCCGTCTTTGGACTACATAATGTATTTACTGGGTGTATAACTGAATCAATAGTAGAGAAATTCAGAGTTCTTATTGGCTATTGAAGACAAGGTTTTACCGATGTACATGCTACCCATCTTAACTGAAATTTCCAGTAATAATGAAATCAGTAGCAACAATATTTGCAGCATATTCCTATTCAGTAAAACAGTACAACCAGGTCTTAACAGTTAGAACTGGAGCACCAATTTCATATTCAACAGAGTCTGAATCAGATCATCAATGCTTAGGATTAATCTATAAACCAGGCCTAAAACATTTTTTTAGGAGGTACGTAGTAGAAGCCTTTTTTGGACTGCAAAAACCCTCGAAGTAGTGAATTTTCCAGAACAACATGGCTACATGGTCTCAAAAAAGAGCGTATTGCATTCCAAAAATAGATCTATTAGTAATCTGATTCAGTTTTAAGCACTTGCCACTGGGATAGCCTGTCCAGCATACTGGCAGGTGCGGGCTTTGCGGTGCTAACGAGTGAAGGTGCCGAAAAATTTGCCACTGAGAGGTGGAATAAGCGGAATATCGACGTAAAATCCGACTTAACCCCTCCGCAGGACACTCGTTATTAACACCTTGTTGCATTGCCTCCAATGAAAAGAAAAGTAGCAGTAGATTTGAGACCATGTGAACGGCGGATGGGAACAAAATTGCGGGTAGCGGAACGTGAAGATTCTCTCCGGTCGCAAATTTCCAATTTGGGATCGGCCGAAGCAGTATACCAAGCCCATTTTGAAATTACAGGCATTTACAATTAAGGTTGGGGTAAACGGCCCCTGAGGTATAAAACGGGGACCATTTCTCTTAGATCTAGCCTATCCAAAATCACTATTAATCCCCAAATTATTAACTATACAATGTCGGAACAAATTGACAAACAACTTCTTGTAAAGAAATTAGGAAAATCTGGCCTCAAGGCCAACTCGGTTGTCGTTGGATTGATGCGTCTTGGGTCCACTTGGCAAGGATCCAATGGCGACATTGATGAATGTTTGAAGATACTTAAATTGTGCTACGACAACGGATTGAGAACCTTCGATACTGCTGATGTGTATTCCAACGGGAAGTCTGAGGAATTGTTGGCATTGTTTATGAAGAAGTACAACATTCCTCGTGAAAGGATTGTTATCATGACAAAGTGCTACTTCCCAGTTCGTGAAGAAACAGAAACCCCTTTTTTGGCGCCCGTTGATCCCGTTGACTTTATGAACAGCAAAGGGTTGTCAAGAAAACACATCATTGATGCAGTCCAGGCTTCTATGAAGAGATTAGGTACCCATATTGACCTCTTACAAATCCACAGACTCGACCCTGAGGTTGAACCACGCGAGGTTATGAACTCTTTGAACTACGTTGTTGAGCAAGGATGGGTCACTTATATCGGAGCCTCGTCGATGAAAGCATGGCAATTTGTTGAGTTGCAAAATGTTGCCAAACAAAACAACTGGCACCAGTTTGTTAGTATGCAAAGTCACTACTCGTTATTGTACCGTGAGGATGAGCGCGAGTTAATCGACTACTGTAAGGCTAAGGGAATTGGGTTGATTCCCTGGTCTCCTAATGCTGGAGGAGTATTGTGTCGTCCTGCCAATTCGGAAAAGACGCAAGCATTCTTGAAGGTTGAATTTTTCCCTTCCCTTTTCGGATTGGAAAATTTTGGCGTAAGCGACGAGACCATCATCAACAGGGTTGAGGAATTGAGCAAGAAACACAATGCATCCATGATGCAAGTTTCATTGGCTTGGTCGATTGCCAAGGGATGCCTTCCAATTGCTGGTGTTTCCAGATATGAACAGGCCGAGGAGTTGATTGGCATCTTCAAAGTTAAGTTAACTGAAGACGAAATCAAGTACCTCGAAGAGCCCTACAAGGCAAAGGCCCAGGCGGTAATCGTTTGAAGATCACCCACAGAGAACAACGTGGCAGTAAATAGAAAATAGTACATAGTAAAGGAAAAATAACACCATGAAGATCCAATGCCGACCGGGTGTGTATTGCCGAGAGAAGATCGCCACATCTCAACGGCCGCATGACAAGGGACGATCTCAAGGGTGTTAGGCCAGGGGCGGTTTACGGAAAGTCGCTTGGCAGCAATAGCATAGTTACGATAGTGAGGTGATCATGAAGCAACAAAATGACGGCAGCAACCGGAAAAAAACGGAACCCGATATTTTCTTATCTTCGATGAGTACGTCAAACTTCCGTGAGTCACCTGGTGACTCTCGTAGTTTTTTTGCGTGGCAGGCGTTACTGCAACGGGACTAATAATAGAAAAGAAACAACGCGGAAAAATGAACATCAGATGATGGTGCAAATTTTCGATGAGGTTGCAACCCATTGTCGCACCATTTGCAGCACGCACGATGGGCATAGACGTATAAATATCGACTTCATTCGCGGTGTAACGGAAGTGGATATAGCCATCACCATCAATCAGAACCATATAGCTTATCTGATTTCACTACACAATCGCATAATGTTGTTTTCCACCGTCAGACAATCGTTGAGACCACAAATATTGAGAGGGTCGTTGCGCGGCTTCGCCTTGACCAGTCCTACGGGATTGCAAAACACCCGCAAATTTGTTGCTAGCATTACTTTGTACAGCGTCGCCAGTTTGGCAGTGGCCAAGGCTGCAGAAAAGAGAAACGTTGGCTACATGTTCAAGCAATTGGGAGAAATGTAAATTCATCCCTTAACCTACATAATTTCAGTTCTAATTCTATGGTTTGTATGGGGTACTTTTTTGGGTTCTAATAAACGTTAAATGCATATTTGGGTTCTATAAATGGCAATTGTAGTGTAGAGGCTTTAGTTTACTTGCTTCAATCCCTGTCCCGGAACTCTGCGCCAGTATCGCTTGCTACTACCGAATAAGAGCTCGCGGGATATTTTCCACACGTTTAACAAAATCTCCTTGCGCGGAAGAAACTCGGGAAACACGACCCGGATAATGCTGTCGTCGTCGCCTGCGGTTTGCTGCTTGGGTTTGGTTAGCACACACATGTAAAAGATTACCTGTCCATACCCGTGGAATCCCTCGTGGATCACTAGGTCAATCATTTCATTGATGGGGACAAAGGTATCGCTACTGTTCTGGAACTTCCACCTTTTCTTGCTCACCAACTGTATTCCAATACCTTTGATGACGATCATGGTGTCTTCTGGCACCTGATTTAGTGCCACCAATACCAACATCAAGGTGGTCAATGTCATTACTGCATATTGACCCGCAGAAAAATCGGTAACCACGTCAAAGTCCAGTTGTAGAATGGCTTCAAGTCCCACCCATTGGTAGATGCAGACCAAAAGAATGGTCGTCAATATCACAACCCATGACCATTTATACTTGGTCACCATGCTTTGTTTTCTATGCTTTACTGTGAATCGTATGCAGTTCAAAGATTGGAGGGGAACTTTTTCCAACAGTGGGGATATCTCCAACACATAATCTTTGGCTGAGGACATCCTCGGAGACTCTTGTTCAAGGATTTCGAGATATAAGCTTTTTGTTGATGTGGCAATATCACATGTATATCATGCTGAAACGATAGTGATTTGGAGAGCTCTGGCAAAAGGTTTAAGATGGGGCTGTAGCATATATGGTTGACTCTATTGACTCCAGTAATTTTTCATATCACCTGGTGCACAGAGCACGTGACATTTGATAATTGCTCGACTTCTACAACGGAGTCAAACTAAATGCATACTCACAATTACATTACACATAAATGGAATCAATAAATAGTAAAAAGCACCTTTGACCTACCCGTTTCGTTGCTTCTTGACATCGTCAATAGAGCCCACAACCAACTCATTCTTTCGTAACTCCTTAAGCTTTTCTGCCCTGGACATGGGCTTTGCCCCGGTTCTGATCTCAATCTCACGAGCCCTGCTGGCTTCCGCATCTTCCCGCTTGGCCTTTTCTCGTTCTGCAGCAATGGCAGTCAAACTCTGCTCGTGTTCTACACGAACCCTTCTCAACTCTTCATTATATTCTTCCAAGGTTTTGATCCTCTGCTTGGTGTCTTTGCAATATTTGTCAAAATCAATTGGTAGTTTGCGTTTTAGGGCCATCTCTACCACCTCAGGGTATTTCTTTTCTTCGAGATTGAACTTCAGCTTAACCTGTTTTCTTGTTCTGTAGGGGAACAACTGGGATATTAAGGAAAAATCGGTCCCGAATGTACTCAATGCCTTGTAGAATGTCGCAAGTTCATCAGGAGTCCACTTGTCAGTGTGACTGCGCTTCGAATAGCTAGTTGAAGTGATCGGGTTGGCGAATGGGTTAGAATGTTCCACTGATCTTGAAGTTGCATCTGCTCGTGGCTTTGTGACAATTGCCGACTCCTCACTGTAAGATATTTGGGATCCATTGACAATTGTCAATTGTAAAGACTGGGTGGTCCTCTGTGGCTCGTCATCAAATATTGATTTCGCCTTTGGCTTGGGTTTTTGCTCTTTCTTCTCGGGCTTTACATCTTTATCCGTCAAGGTGCCATCATCTCGCTTCTTCTTTTCTTCTAGCTTCAACGCTGCTTCCTCAAGGCTCAACCTTTGTTTCTTGGCATATTCTCTCTCCTCTTTTCTCTGGATTCTCTTTAATTTCAACTCTTTCAGGGCGTTCTTGGCTAGCTCGAAATTGGAACTAACCTTGCCGATTGGCAACGTCGGTTTACATAAGTCAGCCATGGTCATTTCAGTGATATCGAAATCTACCGCAGCATACAAATTAATGTCTTCTTCTTTGACGGATCTTGGCAACTGGCCTACGCTTTTAATGCTGGTGATTAGATTTTCTGGGGCCTCAGGAAGTGAACCGCTAGCGGGGAGCATTTCTTCATCTTCGGCTTCTTCCTCTTCTTTTTCCTCCCGCTTGAGCTTATTTGCTTCATCCTTGGTGTCTTTTGCTTCATAGTCCGGCGTAGTTTCCACTCTTCTTCGATATTTTTTTAACCTGTTGGTTTCGGGATCAACACCGATTACAAACTCGGTGTTGCCCAAATTGCCCTTTGAAGCATCTGATCTTGTATCTTGCTCAATTGCCGGTATTGCATCCCGTGGACTATTAATGATGGAGCTCACAGAAATTCTCTTTACTGGACGAGCCAGAACCAGAGCTCTTGTTTTGGTAGTAGCGCCCGAAATACTTAGCCTTGACAGTTCAGCTCCTTCCTCACCAGTTCTTGCCACGGAAATCGACCCCGATCGGCTCTTGGAATTGGGTGGATTTATACCTGATAATCTTCGCTGACTTAAAGACTGGCGGCGCCCAGTAGGCACGGGTTCTGGTACTATCTTCATGGGCTCCTCTATCGAGGGAGCCTGCTTGTCAAGCTCGGGTAAATTGGAACTGTCCAAATCTTGCAGGGACTCTATGGGGTCCATCGAAACGTCGCTCTTGCGTTTCTCTTTGTCATTTGTCTCTGATTTGTCTTCCAACAGGGTCAAGTTGAATGCGGGTTTGCTCTTGTTTGTTGTGCTTTCCGGCACCGGCAACTGTGATGGCCACGGACTAGTGATCTGATGCAGTAGTTGCGATCCTGGTTCTTCATCGTCAGAGATTTGCGTTTCAGGAACCACATCATTGGTCTCAGTAGTTGTTGGTTGCGGCTGGGCTTTCTGTGTAGCAGGTGGGGTAGCGGGGGTAGTGGGAGTGACTGATCCTACCCTCCGTTTGATCCCCTTTTTGAACTTGGGGGTGAAATGGGATGTCTTCTTGACGACGCTACTCATATTTTGGAGGAGGTTGGCATACAAAGAGGTCGAGCTTCTCTGACAGTGTTGATAGTGATTGTGTGTTTTTTCTACGCCATAAATTTCCTCATCGCGGTGTTTTTGGAGGAGAAATGAGATAACCAATCCTTTATCCAAAACCCGTTCGTGTCCACCATGAGAGCTATTTGTGCATACAATTGGGCGTCGCCAGTGAGCGACAACTGGGTGCTAAAGTTGGAACATTTCCAACATGACAATTCGGTGGTGGCGTCTACCAGCAGTGGATCGTTGGTGGCCTACAGCTTGGCACAACTATCGAAAAATCCGTTGTGGGACATTGCCCAGGCACACGAGTCTAGTATCAAAGATACTGTGCGCATAGATAACCATACATTGGCATCTTGTTCGACTGACGGCATAAAAATCTGGGACTTGCGAAGCAACAGCAACGTCAGCGACTTGAATACTGGCAAAAACTCATCCTTCTTATCGTTGGGATTCGCCAACAACTTGTTGGCCGGGGGGACCGAGCTTGTGGGTGTGGATGCAGAGCTTCACGTATGGGATATCCGCAATGATCACGACATTGTCAAGTTGTTTGTCGACTCCCACCACGACGACATCACTGCCATTGAGTTCCATCCCACGAAAAGGCAGTACTTGATGTCGGGGTCCACTGATGGCTACGTCAATGTTTACGACTTGGACCAGCCAGACGAAGATGAGGCGTTGCATCAAGTGGTCAACTTTGCTTCTGTTCATTCCTGCCATTTCATCACCGACAAGCGCATTTCCATCTTGTCCCACATGGAAACATTGATGTTCCACGACCTAAACGACACCAACTACGAGGACTTGAAGGAGCCTGAATTCACAGATGTGGGGGATTTGCGGTCTTTGTGGACCGACAACGAGTATGTGGTGGACGTTTATCGCCAGGGCTATGTAGCATTTGGTGCCAACTCGCAAAGGAAGCTCACGGTGTTGCCGTTCAACACATCCACCGAAAAGTTCTACAGCGACAAGCCCATCTGGTTCCCTCAAGCACATGGAGAAGAAGTGGTGCGTGATGTTTGCATTATTCCTGACAGTAAAGCGGCCGTGACATGTGGAGAAGACGGCGAAATACGACTCTGGGAAATACCGTTTGTACCTGATACCATGGTTGAAAGAGCGATAGCGACTAACTCGTCGTCAATTGTGGAAGTTGACGATGTACAGATGGACGATGGGGAACAGGACAGCGATAGACATGCTAAGAAGCATAAGAAGACAGAAAAGGACAAGAAAAAGAAGGACAAGAAGGACAAGAAAGACGACAAGGACAAGAAGGACAAGAGCAAAGGACATAAAAAGGACAAGCACAAGAAGAAAAAGCACGACGTCAGATTCAAACCGTATTAATTTTGCATATATTGTATTTTATACTTGACACTTAGAACCGTCTGATGATATCATCAATCACGTCTTGAGTAGAAGAAGAGCCTCCCAAGTCGGGGGTCTTGACCTTATCCTCAGACAAATTGGCATCCACAGCCTCGTAGATCTTAGCGGCAGCTTCAGTGTGTCCCATAAATTCCAACATCAAGGCGGTGGATCTGATGGTGGCGATAGGGTTGGAAATGCCTTGGCCTTCAATGTCGGGAGCCGACCCGTGGCATGGTTCACCAATGGCAAAGTTGTCCCCGACGTTGGCGGAGGGAACAACCCCCAAAGAACCCACCAAGGCTGCAGCACCATCACTCAAGATGTCTCCGTACAAGTTTGGAGCCACCACGACGTCAAAAATCTCAGGTTCTCTGAACATCCGGTACACCATGGAGTCGACAATCTGTTCCTTGTAGTCAATGTTGCCGTAGACGTCGGCGTTGGCGTCGTAGACGGCGCGACAGGTTTCTCTGAACAAACCGTCCGATTGCGATAACACGTTGGACTTGTGGGTGACGGTGACCGATGGCTTGTCGTGCAACTGGGGGCCACCATTGCTCTCGCGTACCGCTTGTCTTTGCAAGGCAATGTCGTAGGCCATCTTGGCAATTCTGGTGGTGGCAGTCTCCGTGATCCTCTTGATGGCCTCGGCGACCTTGGTGCCGTCATCGTTCTTGTACACCCGCTCCTCCTTGATGTACAAGTCCTCGGTGTTTTCACGCACAATCACCAAGTCCACCGGTCTCCCGATGCCCTCGACGGACTTGACGGGACGAACGTTGGCGTACAAGCCCAACTTCTTTCTCAAGGCCACAATAGGCGACGAGTAGCCCTCGACCTTGGTGGTGGGAGACGACACGGCCCCAAACAACCCCCCGTCACACTCGTTTTTCAACACCTCCACCGTCTTGTCGGGCAACGCCGTGCCCGTTTTCTTGAACAATTCAAACCCGGCTTCCAATTCGACAAACTCAAACTGCAAATCGTACTTGGAGGGCAAGTTTTCCAACACTGCTCTCCCGGCAGGGATCACCTCACGGCCAATGCCGTCCCCGGGAATCAACCCGATCTTCAACGTCTTGAGGGCCATGGACGAGGTGGAGAAGGCGCGGCGCAAACTGGTTCTTGCTGACAACATGGTGGGCTTGCTTGGAGTTCACAGAAGCTTGTTTGGAAAAGTCCAATTGCAAAGGAGAAACGGAGGTTGGATGAATCAGGAGGTGATGAAAAACCTGGAGAATGAAAATTGTGAAAAAGGGTGCTTGTGACACAAAGACCGGAGTGCCGAATCCGCTTATCGGTGAGTCATATCACGTGTGCCGTTGCCGGGTCCGTCTTTCCTAATGGGGAACGATGGTGCGGCGCCTCGTGGGCACGGTTTGCGACATTGGGGGTACTGGATGCTGGGGGAGGGGCGCCAAAGACATCACCACAACGGCATCGGTCTTATATTGCGACATGATTATACATAGGTGCAGATATATACAAGAAGGGACATTAAAGGAGACATTATAACGGAGGGAACATCCACTTTGTTGTTGCTAATGCAAGAAGGGACACCGACACGGCTAGTCGTCGCCCTTGACAAGGCCAACCTTGGCGGGTCTTAACACTCTCGAGTTCAAGGTGTACCCTGGCTGCTGCACGTGGAACACAGTGCCCGGTTCCTTGTCTGGCTGGGGGATTTGGAAGGTGGCCTCGTGCTGGTTGGGATCAAACTGCTCGCCCAAGGGGTCAATCTTCTCGATGCCGTGTCTATTCAACGTCTTTTCAAACACCGTTCTCGTCATGTTGACCCCTTCGTACAAGTTCTTCACTTCCTCGTTGGTCTTTAATGTTTCGTCCTTCACAGCTCCCAAAGCCAAGCTGAAGTTGTCCAACGATTCCAACAAGTCCTTGGCAAACTTTTGCAAGGCAAAGTCCTTTGCCTTTTGGATTTCTTTCTTGGTGGACTCCTGCAAGTTGCGGAAATCGGCCACGGCGCGGGCATAGTGGTTCTTCATGTCTGCCAACTCCTTGTCTTTCTTGGTCAATTTCTCCTGCAATTGCGCCAAAGGATCGTTTTCGACAGCCTCGGCCTTTGCTTCTTGAGCGGACTCGCCGTTTTGGGGCGCTTCGGCCTTGACATCCTCCTTGGCCTCCTTGGTTTCCTTGGCCTCGCTAGTAGGGTTGGTGGTGGATGAGTTGTAACGCACACTGGCTCTTGGGTAGGATATGCTGATGGGTCTGATCACCCGCGGACAGCGGGGAACATTGCGGACGGTGAACGATCTTTTCACAGAGGCAGCTAACGCTCTTTGCATCATTGTTGGTGCCGGATGGGTGATGCGTTGCCATTCGCTTTGCAGGCAAAAAGAAAATTTTTTGTGGTGACGATTGAATCGGTTGGTGCACGGACAGAGGCGCTACCAGCTGTCAATGGACCGTATGCTGGGTGGCACTGTGTGCTTAATGACTGGCTACGGTGTGCATTCTAGTTAGCGAGGATTGTTCTTGAATATCCCGCAACGAGGCTAATAGTGTGGGCATTGCGTGCGAGGTGCCTCCGTCGCACAATTGAAGCTATTGATGGTAGGTCTAGTGAGTAAAAAGCCTGAAATTGTGGTCTACGTGCATGGATGTCTGTTGTGATCTGGTATTCCTCTTTCATGTTCTACTATTTCTCTTGCATGTTCTACTGTTCTTACCTATGCTAGAACTGCTCTATCTGTTCCTGCCTGCATGGCTCTTGTATGTTCCAGCTTTCCGCAAGACCAGAGGACAACCAACCACAGAAACAGTCCACAAATGTCTTTATTCCATAGCATCCTCCAACTGAACCCCCAAACACCCATCTCAAATCTCTGCTGTCTCTCGGGCCCGGTAGTTTTGCTGATATAGCTGCAAAATCACTTTGCGTGCGCGCACCGAAATCTCCACTATGACAAAATTTTTCATACAACAGTCAGAACAGCCACAAGCACGGTAGCCAAAGTACACATGATGAACATATGGAGATGTGGTAGTAGGCTTTTGTCTACGTCCAGACCTATGTTGACGACGGCAGCAGAATCCATACCAAAAATCCACCCGTTACTTGCGGCAAAGCAATTTCCCAAGCCCGGAGACACCCGAGAACGAGCACGAGCCTTGAGGAGGAAAGAAAAGCGGATGAAGAAGCAAATCACCCGTGATGTCAACAACTTCAAGCAGTACCAGGTGGTGAACAAGCCATTTGAGGTGGACCCGGTTTTGGGAGACGAAAATTGCGGGTTTATCAAGAGGATATTCCAACAGGTGGAGGACCACAACCAGCACTTGGCATACGGGGTAGACCGGGTGGAGTTTGAAAAGTTGATTTACGGAGCCGAAAAGGCCACCTTGGACAAGACCCCAGGCACAGAACTCTTGACGTCGTCGGTACGGGACACCGAAGAAAAGAAGAAGCGGGCACTTTTGACAATCTTGAACTTGCGGAACACCAATGCTGCCGACAAGAAGCTGCTTGCCATCCAGTTGGCACGCAAGGAGTTTGAGCGGTTTGTTGGGGACACGGGGTCGTCTGAGGTGCAGGCAGCGGTGCTCACCATCAAGATCCACTTTGGCATGAAGCACGTAAAGGAGTACAAGAAGGACCACGCTTCCACCGACCGGGTGCGGATCATGGTGCAGTACCGGCAACGGATCTTGAAATACTTGAAGCGCACCAACCCGCAGAAGTACTACTACACCATTGCCAAGCTCGGGTTGACCGACGATGTCGTGACCCGCGAGTTCAGTATGGGCATGGAGTACATGCAAGAGTACAAGGTGTGGGGCGACAAGAAGCTCGTCAAGTTATCTGCCAAGCAGCAACGCAAGGCCGACCAGTTGGCGCTTTTGGAGAAGAGGGTGCGCGACTACCATGACTTGGCCAAGCAGAACTTTGAGCACCTCCAGTCATTGAAGAAGTAAATACCTTAACCTGTACATAAATTACACCATACAATACACTAGTATACATAGGCACCACGCAGTCCAAGTAATCGAGCCAACTCCAAGTTCGTCCAGGTGGTTGGAGCTATCCGTCGACTTCACTTTGTTCCCTTGGTGCAAGTCTTGCACCAGTCACAAGTAATCACGAGCCAACTTGCGCACGAGCTCGTCGAGGTGGTTGGAGTTCTCCGTCGACTTGACCTCCTTGTCCACCTGGTGTAAATCCTGCACCACCTGGTGGCTGATGGCCTCGCTCTCGTCGCTGAGGGCCTTCAACTGCTGGTACAACTGGACATTCTCGTCGCTGAGCCGGCGATACATGTCGGCCAAGTTGGCCAACATCTCGTCCTTGGTGCTGAGCACCGACGCGTCCAACAACTCGTCGATGGAGAGCTGGTCCACGTGCACGGGCCGCTCGTTGCCGCGTTGCTGCCTCTGGCGGGCGTCGTGGGTGATCTCGTCCAACTCGTCCAACTTCTGCTTCAAGTTGACCTCGTCGAAGATGCCCTGGAACTGGTTCATCGCCTGCGTGCGCCAGTACTCGACGGTCTGGGCCCGCGCCCTGTCGAGCTCGTGGCGTCCGTGCTCGCTGGCCCCGAGGGTGGGGAAGCACGCCTCCACCTGTTGTGGCGACATCGATTTGCGGATCAGCAGCTCCAACGCCCGCTTCGCCACCTCCTGGAGCCGCTCGTACCGCACCCGGCTGATAGTACTGCCCGAATTGCTCATACTGGGGCCTCTACGGTGTCGTTGTTGTTGAGGATGTGGTTTAAAATTATCACCAAAGTCGTGTCCGGACAAAACTCCCCTCAGTACTTATCCCTACATTTGGAGACCGTCGTCCGTGCCCGTTTTGCCCCCATCGCCATCGTCACAGTCATGTCGTCGCCTCAGTCGTTGATCGCACAAGCAGAGAAGTTGACTCAGCCCCAGCTGGGGTTCTTTCTGTTCTTGTCGGGGTCGTCGCAGTCGTTGCGGTTGGAAGAGGCCACCGATTTGTACATCCAGGCGGCCAACCAGTACCGGTTGCAGAAGGAGTTCAACCAGGCAGGAAACCAGTTCGTCAAGGCGTCCCAGATACAGGACAAGTTGAACAACCACAACGACTCTGCCAACCACCTCGTGGAGGCCTACAAGTGCTTCAAGGGCGTGTCGCCCACCGACGCAATCACGGCCTTGTCCAAGGCCATCCACATCTTCTTGACTCAGAACGGCCAGTTCAGAAGGGCCGCCAACTTCACCGTCGAGTTGGCGGAGTTGTACGAGTCGGTCGACGACACCGACAAGGCCATCACCAGCTACGAACAGGCGGGCGACTACTTCACCACCGACCACGCCGAGGCCCTTGCCAACAAGTCGTTCTTGAAGTGCGCCGACCTTTCGGCCTTGACCGGCAACTACAAGAAGGCCATTGAGTTGTACGACACCGTGATCAAGAACTCGGTGGGGAACAACTTGACGAGGTGGAGCTTGAAGGACTACTTTTTCAAGGCCATATTGTGCGTGTTGTGCACCGACGACGTCATTGAGGCCCAGAAGAGAAAGGACCACTACCTCACCGAGGATCCGGGTTGGGAACAGACCCGCGAATACAAGTTGGTGCAGGGAATATTGGACAGCATTGAGCAGGGCGATGTCGAAGCGTTTTCGGACAAGGTGTTTGAGTTTGACCAATTCAGCAAGCTCGACAAGCTTAAAACTCAATTGTTGTTGAAGATTAAGAACTCGGTGGAAAAGGATGATGATGACCTTTTGTAACCAAGGGTTAATGATGAATTCAGTTTATTTAATAGTGCAGTTTATTACATGGTTATTTTATATATACAAACCTATTGAAGTATATCTCCATAGTGGGGATTGCAGAACTTATCATACCATTGATGGGTCCATTTCCTAAACATTTTCCCCCACATTATGAACACCACAAAACTACCGTTGATGACCACGGCAAGCAAAAACATCAACCAGGTGGTCACCATGAGCCCGTTGCGGTCAAGCCAGGGCTCTATGGCAAAGTTGAACCCCATGCCAATCATATTTCTGATGAACAAGATTATGACAATGCTCTCGCTGGCAAGCTTGTGGTAGCAGTCCACAGCGTACGTGAGACAGATGGCTCCCGAGGAGCTCATGGCTATTCCAAGCAACCCTTGGCCAATGACCACACTGATGGCCCAGTGGGCCTGGTAATATGCGCCCAATCCATATGCAAGCAAACCAGCTGCATTGAATATGGTGGGAATTACCATGACCCAGAGCCGAAACTCGGGCTCAAGGATCCCATTGTTTCATTTAGCTAACTGAATGGTGATGTAATCCACAAGGGGCCCTCCACAAAACATGCCCAAGAAACTGCCAACAAATGCTCCCAAGTTAGTCAACCCAATCGCTTCCGACGAAAAGTTGTAGGGAGCATCTCCGTAGACCACCGATTGAGTGTTGCCTAAAAGTGAAAGCCACATCATTTGTGCACCATAGATCAACCCTCCCCACAACACTGCTGGGAACAGGACCAACAAAAACGGCCGGTAGAATATGAGTAACCATGACCTAGAGTCGTTTTGCTGAGTGTTTATGAGCTTGATCTTTTGCCAGTAGGTCCATTTCTCAACTGAAGAGTCAAGCGACAGCACTTCAATCACCTCAACCTCTCCCACCTCCTTGCTGGCAATGGCACTCATGTTATTTGTGGTGGATGTCTGAGATTTGACCTGCTGAAGGATGGCTTCTTCGAACTTGTCCTCTTCTTCATGATCACGCCTAAAAGAGGTATCTTCCATAGCAAATATAAGCATCACAAATAGGATGCCGTATATAATGATTTGGATATAGAAGCACCAGCGCCAATGTAATGTATCGACCACGTACCCACAGGCCACAGGTCCCAAATAACTCCCCCCATAAAGCGCCAAAATCAACAAACTGAATGCTGTTGATCTCTCATGCTGAAAGAAGATGTCGGTAGAAGTGATCTCAGCCAAACTGTCTACCGGAGCAGCCGCGAATCCTGTCAATATCTGGTATCCATAAATACCACTTATTGTCTTTGCTTGGGATCCCACAACACAACCCACTATCCCCACCACCGTGCACATCAAATATACAAACCTCTTTCCCAACTTCAAGGCAGTAGGTTGAATGGTCAACACTCCTAGCCCCAAAAACAAAAAGCACAAGGCGACACTGATCCCCAACTGCCAATATGTACAATCGAGATCTACTACCCACACCCCAAAAAGAGGACCGTAGAAGTTGGTTGTAACAGCGAACATGAAGCACCAGAACCACACCAACGCAAACTGCAAGTTCTTCTTGCGTCTCGACCACCGGAGCGGGTCATTGATATTGGACGAGGGTTGTGGTTGCAAAATAATGTTTCCAGCTCCCTCATTCTTTTTAACATGTAATGATCCTGTAACATCCACCAACTGGATAGTTCCTGGTACTAACTCGTAGTCATCACTCTGGTTTGCTTCTAGCTTCGACATAATCACTGTAGGGCCACTTGTACGTCAAGCTTGTGAGGATGTTGCTGTGAATATAAATAGGGTTCAAACATTTAGAGAGAACAAAAGTCGACAATTGGAGAGATTTTCCTTGGCACTGGTAGCTCGATGGGTCAAAGGATCATTTTCTTTTATCTAAGGGTATTGCTGATATGGGGAACAATGCCTATCATTCATGAGATATGGAGATAGTGATTCTCCTGCATAGTGGGGTAATGGTTGCATTGAGACCCGCTAACCGCACCGAGCCGCGCCTAGGTACCTTAGTTAGATCGAAGCGGGATCAATTTCCCGTTTTGGACATTGCGCACTGCAATAGAAACCTTATGTTGTGTAGAAGTCATCAGTCCTTTGAGATATTCAGGTAGCGGAAGAAGCAGAAACGTAATTGAAAGTTTGCTTTAAATGTGGTGATAGAGATGAGAACTAATGCTGCAATTACCCATTCCAGAAGCTCTCTCTTTCGGGCTTTGAGATATGGCAAATTGAATTCAAAAAGCTCTCCTTAAATGATGATGTACTAGGCAAACTCGAAGGAAAGATGGTCTCAGTGCATAGACGTCAAGCCACCGTTCGCAAGCTTTTGTCACTTAATTTTCCTATGTGCAGTTGGATGATCTAAATTACTTCGTAATTTTGTAGAAATTTTTGTAATTAAATCACATACATTTCAACATGCGTATCGGAACATAAATAACCAAAGTACGGCTAAACCTGAGATTCAGGATATTGCAACTTAGGCAATCCAAAAATTGGCCATTAACCAACGCTGAAAAGAAAACCAACAAAATTGGTGAATCTTGCACCGCGATTTATTATCTCTACGACTAATAATTATAGAATCGACAGTGGGGAATCAGAAATTAGTCCAAGAGTGAGATCTTCAAACCAAAAGTTTATTCACAAGAAATGCATACACGAACAAAAATATAATAGCACCAACTCCACACTCCTTATTATTTATTATTGAGGGGACGACGTCCAGAAACTTATGAAGGTATATATACTGTAGTTCGATATGTATTGTTCCGCCACCAATGTCTAATTTTAGGTATCAATCAAGCAAAAGATCTTACTCGAACTTGGCAACTTGAATCTCATTGTCATTTACAATGAAGGATTTCACTGAAAACTTCTACGCAGACATTAGAGATAATTTAAATCTTGCTAGTTAATTCTAATTCATCCTTTATAATCATCTTTGTATCTTTATCGCTAACTTAATTTAGGAAAATTTGCTAGTGAACAATAAAAACGAAACCTTAAAATGCTGCAAAATAATTAAAATGTCACAACTCTCAACGTAAAACCAAAAATTGTCCGTCGCCTGAGGAAAATTTCATTCCTTGGGCAAGCTCTTCCAAACAAGCTCTTTCTTAGAAGCCAATTAGAAGCTGAGCCAAGACAAATTTGAAAAATGAATTACCGATTACTAAAAGTTGTGGACTGAATCCAAAAGCCTAATTTTATTTTCTGGAGAACTTATCTTGAAACAACCATATAGAGAGAATAATTAGTTCAAATGCAAGGGTTAATTTAAATAATCCCATCCGAAAACAGATTTGAACTATTATTTTGTATTTGGAATAACTGAGAAACAAAAGTTGTAAGAAAGAATCAAATACAAATTATTTTAATTTCATTAATCTCCAAACTAAGGGAAAGTTATGCTACACTACCAATTCTAACAGCTTCTTTTGCAAAGAGCCACTATTTTACAGTTATAAATACTCTTAGATGAGTAGTGTCAGTATTGAGAGGATAGTTTTCTTGAGTGAAAGATTTGAAATGATAAGAACATAGAGAAAGAAGAAAAATGACCAAAGAGAGTTGGTATACCTTAAAAAGATTTCTTTAACAAAAGTGAAGTTAATGGAAGCTTTGATCTTTTCTTGCATTACATATATTGAAACCAATTCAAGCAAACAAAGTACTATTCTTCCATAAGGTTATTGAAAATTGTTGCAACTACTGCTTATTATATTCAAATTAAACTTTATATTCAGGATCTATATGTTGGACTCCTTTAGTTTAAGCCACAAGACCAATTGCTGGTTTTGCCTTGTAGGGCTCTTCGAGGTACTTGATTTCGTCTTCAGTTAACTTAACTTTGAAGATGCCAATCAACTCCTCGGCCTGTTCATATCTGGAAACACCAGCAATTGGAAGGCATCCCTTGGCAATCGACCAAGCCAATGAAACTTGCATCATGGATGCATTGTGCTTCTTGCTCAATTCCTCAACCCTGTTGATGACGGTTTCGTCACTGGTACTGAAATCTTTTAATCCCCATACTGCTGACCAATCGGTACTCAAAAAGTCTTGTGTCTTTTGCGAGCTGACAGGACGACACAACACTCCTCCTGCATTGGGAGACCAAGGAATTAAGCCAACACCAGCTGCATTACAGTAGTCATTCAATTCCCGTTCATCTTCACGGTAAACCAATGAGTAGTAGCTTTGCATGCTAATGAACTGATGCCAGTTGTTTTGTTTAGCAACATTTTGCAACTCAACAAATTGCCATGCTTTCATCGACGATGCTCCAATATAAGTTACCCATCCTTGCTCAACAACATAGTTCAAGGTGCTCATGATCTCGCGTGGTTCAACCTCAGAATCAAGTCTGTGGATTTGTAAGAGGTCAATATGGGTACCTAATCTCTTCATAGAAGCCTGGACTGCGTCGATTATGTGTTTTCTAGACAATCCTTTGCTGTTCATAAAGTCAACAGGATCAACAGGTTCAGTAATCGAAGTTTGGACATCATCGCGAACTGGGAAGTAACACTTTGTCATGATAACAATTCTGTCACGAGGGATGTTGTACTTCTTAATGAACAATGCCAACAATTCCTCAGACTTTCCGTTGGAATACACATTGGCAGTATCGAAGGTTCTCAATCCGTTGTCGTAACAGAACTTGAGAATCTTCAAACACTCATCAATATCCCCGTTATATCCATGCCAATTGGAACCGAGACGCATCAATCCAACGACAACTGAGTTGGCCTTGAGTCCTGATTTTCCTACTCTCTTTACAAGAAGTTTTTTGTCGATTTGTTCCGACATTTTTCTGGTAGTTTAACTTTGCTTTCTAAACTGTTTTGAAAAGCTTGTTTAATTTCCTGATAGTTGAATCGTATCTGTCTTAAATATCCCTTAAAGTGAACTATGTTGAAGCTGATACCTCATTGATTACAAACGTTTTGTTATAATGTCGACGAAGGAGAACTATTACTGAGCCTTCGGCCGATCCCAATCTGGAAATTTGCGGCACCGTGGCCCATTCAGGAAACACGGACATACTTCAGCAGGGGAAATCTATATCCCGCATTTACCACCCGAATTTCAAGATTGTGAGCCAATAACAAGGCAAGGATAAAGCCGAATCCTGTTCTGTATCTTCGGTAATATCTTCATTTGCCTCTTCATTGTGGCTTGGAGTTGATCAATGGGAAGAATTTGTTGTATTTGTTTTGAATTGTATTGAATTGTTTTGAATTGTTTTGAATACGCTGAAATTGGCCTCTAGTTTGATGAACGAAATCAAGAAATAGGATTCATGTAGTTACAAGGCTGTTGAAATACATCGATTCTATCAAAGAAATAGATACGTAGATACTATATTCTAATAATTCTAATAACCCAGGGCTGGGGAAAGTTAAGCCACTGGAATGGCTTAGCATAATTGAGGAAATTACCATTTTGGGATTCGAACCAAACTGATTTAAATGGTAGCAAAAAAGTAGAAAATAAAATTTAATACCCTGAAAGTTCAAGACCAACAATTTAAAATGGTATGTATGTGTAAGTATAGATGAGTATATAAATTTGAAGATCCTATAACTAAATGTATTACCTACTACCGCTTCTCCATGGTGATTGGTTAATATTCAGTGGATCAAAATACCCCAAAATTAACAATATCGCCGTATCCATTTCTCCTGCTTGAAATGCAATATTAAAGTGAATATCTGTCTTCTCCTCTGTTTGTCTGACAAATAATCAGTACATTGAACAACAGATTTGTAATTGGATCAAGGAGTATTTGTAAGCTAGAATTATACAATGGGTTTAATTCGAGAAACTCGTGGTTGTGAAAATCTCTTCTTTTGAACTTCAATTGATCCTCAATTAATATGTCTTGTATTTTAACATAATTTGAGCATTTCATTCAGTATATACTTTTGAATATAGAGGATAATTATCAATATTTATCACATATCAACTAATGATCAATGCCAAATTTAAAGTTTAAGCCTTCAAAGAAAGCACTGTTCAGCATTTGTTGTGATAATGATGTTTAGCAAATTATCACAACATCCTTCAAACATCAATATTATACCCAGGAAGTGTGAATAATACTTTATTTTGCTAATATTAATTTCCCCTATAGTTGAAAAGAAGAAGTATTATTTGGTTGACAAGACAAACGGTGCGTTCGTCAGAGTTTTTATTAATTTTAATTTTCATCCTAAACTTCTTCCTCAATTTCATTGTCTTATTTCATACCCTGATGATCCACTAATATTCATTGTATATTCTTCAGCTCATAATTGAATAATGTATCCCTCAAGTTACTGAATACTAAGTCCAAGAAATTTAGAAGTAGGACCAATGTCTTTCGTGTGGTAAAATTGAGCAAGTTGTTATTTGACATCATCCAGAATAGATGTGAGTTCTTAAGTTCAAAAAAAGCATTTATGGACTTAAAAAAAGCATATAAATGGCATAAATACTTTAAACCAGTCAGAGAATTACGTTTCGATCCAATCAGATCTGAATCTCGCTTATATGGTTCCTTAACAATTTTATCCTTATTGATCTTTATGTTGATGATTTGTTCAATGCAAGCAAAAACATGTCTATTCTTGATGATATCGAATAATAATTTGCAATATAACCACGTGAAAGACCTTGGTCCCACATATATATCTCTTGGACTTAATATTCGTCAGCATGAAGGAAGCAATACACAATCAAGTGCACATGATTATACGATGAATATTATTGGATCATCAGGGTACAAAATAAGACTACGAAGCTGAGGAAGAAGTTGAAGATGAAGTTGAAAAGAAAGTTGAAAACGACGATTTAAACTAATTAAAACTCTAATGAAAGTACAGTTTGTTTTGCCAACTACAGGAGAAATTAAAATTAACTGAATATCTGTTAAATTATTTTTTCAACAGTATTCACTCTATTTATTTGAACAAAGTTATTACGGATATTAAATTGATGAAAACGAGAAAGCCAAAGTTTTAACTCAGATATCTTGGATTTAGTCATCATTCATCTTGTGTTGGGGGCGTTTGAAAAATCTTCCGAACACAAACTTCTCTTTTGCATCGAATTAAACCCAACATTCAAGTGTTCAGCCACTTTCAAATAAAAATTTTCAGTTTCAATAGATTCTGATGGTAAACTGCCTTATCCTCAAGAGTATCCCAAAAACTAATCGAATTCTTTATTTCAAAGATTTCCCATATTTTCCAAATAAACAATAATCATTGGTAAATTAATTTTATATACTACTGTAAAAGTATTTCAGACTAATTTCTCTTGAATAACTTCCTAATCTTTGAAACAATTATATCATCATCATAGTCATTAACAACAACGACATCGTTTCTTCTGATTCCTTTTTCATGGTCATGGTCCATTTCCATTGACTGCACAGAATCCAACCTATGATCCCTGAGGAAGAATGTGAACATTAATAATGGGAAACACAATACTAAACCGGCAATGCAAAGATACTTCTGAACTTCAGCGTAAGATAAAACCACGGCAATTCTTGCTGGTGTGCCCCAGACATTATCTACGATAAATGCAAATGGATCGCCGTAAGCTTGAGTAGCCAATTCCTCAGCACCACTGACACCCAAATCTTGCATCTTTCTCAAAATAATACCATGCATCTTGTTGGTCCAAATAGCTCCACTCACAGAGGCACCGAATGCTGATCCTATGTTGTAACTTGCCAAGTACATTGAGATAAGAATACTCATGTATTCATGATTGGTGACTGTGGAAATAGAGACCTGGGTGGAATAGGTGAAGAACCCAGCTCCAAAACCCATTAGACATAATCCACCAATAACCCCATTAGTGTACTTTTCACTTTCTACCCCGTCGTTGTCTCCTCTATAATGGAACAAAATACCCAAGGCAATACACCAACAAGCACATCCAAAAATGATAAATCCTTTCAATCTTCTCACCCTCACGATAACGAGACCCAATAACGGACCAACAATCACACTAACAAATGAATAGAGAGATGTGATACGTGTTGCTGCCTTCACACTTTGTCTCATTCCAACCACAAGAACGGTATACATAAAATCGTTTGGCATGTACCAAATCCAGTTGATAAAAACCGCCACGAATAATGCAGCCCACACCCCACGATCCTTCATCAATGGGAATGGCATGACCGGGAATTTTGCCCATTTTGACTCCCAATAAACAAATACTGGGATAAGAACAAATCCAATGACTAATGGCACAATTGTGGAAGCTTTCAGCCAGGTGGAGCGAGTTCCCCCTGCAATTGTAAATGGTACCAAAATGAAACCAAAAATGCAAATGATGTTAAGAATTCCAATAACATCTAACTCCCAGAATAAATCCACCAAGGTATGTCCCCAATACTTGAAAGTATTGATAGGATATGGCCGTTTTGACCTTGCTTCTTCGTTCAATTTATGCCATTCCTCGGTTTTCCTGGCTTTCAAAATCATGTGAAGTAGACAAAGCATCAACGGAACGCAACTTAAAGGGAAAATGAAAGCCCACATACCAATACCATAATTCCAAGAGTATTTTTTGAACATGCTGGCAAATACGTCACCACCAACCCAAGTGTTGATAATGAAGGGCAAAGCAGGTACAAACGAGCAAACCAACCTCCAGTTTAAATTGGAAAAATCGGCCAACATAATTTGCAACATAATGATGATTCCACTATAGCCAATTTGGTACAAAACAGACCCCCCAGCAAAGCGACTAATATCGTATGCCTGACTCTCGATCACCGTACCTGTAGCGTAGAACACAAGGGAAACAATGGTCAATTCTAATCTTCCAAACCTGTCCGACAATCTGGCATATGTTGGCTGTGAGGCCGCGGCAATGACCCCTCTAATAACATTAATGGTGGTGAACAAAGAGTGCTGGCTGTACGAAGAAGTGGCATAGATCTGGAAGTTGCCTCTTACTGTTGAATCCAACAGGTAGCTGTAGGATACAAAAAATACACTGATAAAGAAGAGGGTTTTCAAGTATGGATTCTGATACTGCAAATTGAGCAATTCTGCTCTTCTAATCCCCAAGGATTTGGTGGTGGTGTGGAGGGAAGAGTCTGTCGAGTCATGGAGCAGTTCCTCATTGAACTTTTCCGATATGGGTTCCTTGTTCCCTTGGAAACTGTCGCTTTCATTGAACGTTTCTGCCGTTGGCACCTTTTGACTATCGAAGTTGGAGTTCTCTTTCGACTTTTCCGTCGAGGATTCTTTAAGCCCATGGATACTGTTGGTCTCAGACATGTTCCAACACGATCAAAAACCAATTATAAAACCAGGAAACAAGATGAGGAAATTACAAGAAAATTTACCTCGAGAAGGGTGTCGGTTTATATATCCGATTGAAAAACGGCTTGTGAATCCGAGGACCTACATTGACGATCCCCAAAGAAATGAGGATAGCCACCAGTTGGAGACGATTAGAACGGCATATGCGATGCCGGCGAGAAAAACAATGGATAGCTAAGAAATTCCATCTTAGTATATCAAACATAAACGGACTCATCACACACAAATTTGGGGATATTGTCAAGAACAATGCCGGGCATTTGTGGTGTTAGGAGCGTGTGATATCGGATCTTTATCCTTTTTTGCATATGGAAGCAACCTTGTCAACCAGTTGCTTTGGGTGCCACCTTTGGCGACCAAAACGATCGTATGATCATCCCTTTGTCAAATATCCAGGCATATTTGCCCGCCTGCCGCAATTGGGAATTGCTAGGGCATTTTTTAAATCCTCTTTTTACGGAAGATAATGCCGTAGATCGCATCTGATAACTTTGATGAAAAAATTTTTTTTCCTTCGTTCGAATTGGGGACCAATCCCGATCCCCTCAATTTGCCTAGTTATAATTAGACTTTAGAGCTGTAATTATTTCGACTAAAATTACATGTCAAGCTCGCCGATGGCTCGCAGGTAGACATTGGAAAGTGGTGAATACACGAAAGTCACAATGGCGGATGCTTTGGTCTCGTCGGTTGGAAGTTGGTGTTCAAAAAAGAACGCAAGAATGGCAGTAATCTTGGCAAATATAGAATGCACCATGCGCATATGGAACTAACAATGCACACCAAATTACGGATGAAACCTAACCGTTTCCTTTTCTCAAAATTTTATTAAATTATATGATACCGTTTGCCGTATGTATATAAATACGGGCTGTAAACCAAGAAACCTTGGCATGGAATACTACACCGGTTTTCCACCAATAAACTCACTCCATCTCTTAACCTCGTCAGGAATGTTCACCTTGTGAGGAATCTCGTTGAATGGAAGCTTATGCTGGATCTTGTCGTGAAGACACCGAGCAAAGAGCTGTGATGTGTTGGCTTCGTTGAACAAGGGAATGGCAAAGTCAATGGCATTTCTTCTCATCACGTAGTCCTCGTCCAACAAGCTTTCTGCTCTTGCCTTGGCTAAGTTGAATACACAGCCAATTTGCTTGTCTTGGAAAATTTCCCTCAACGCCCGCTTGTCGGTCTTGGGGAAATCAATCACCTCTACTGGCTCTTCAACATAGTTATTCAAGTACTGGGCTACCTCGGGGCTGGCAGTGTAGAACTTGTAGCCCAAGCCACTGACAGTCTTAGCGACATTACCCAACTTATCATTGGATAAGTCCCCTCCAAACAATAAACCGGTTCCTGGTTGAGGAACATTGAAGTTCATGGTCGACTGAATCGATGTCCAGTAGGCTTCAACGAGGTCTTTTCCTAAGCAGGCCACTTCACCAGTCGAGGCCATCTCCACTCCCAAGAATGGGTCAGCACCTGCCAATCGGGTGAATGAGAATTGTGGCACCTTGGTGGCTACTCTGTCGTATTTTTCATTCATTAAGTTGACGGGAGCTGGCACATTTTCTTTGATGAGGGCCTTGACAGCAACATCAATGAAGTTGATACCCAAAACCTTGGATACGAATGGGAACGATCTCGAAGCACGAATGTTACATTCAATCACCTTCAACTCAGTTTCTTCGTCCGATAATTGCCCGTTTCTGTCGTTCTTGATGATTTGCATATTGAATGGCCCTGTGATGTTCCAGGCACTGGCAACCTTGTCAGCAATTTCCTTTAATCTGTTCAAAATCACAGGTGACAAATCTTGAGGAGGCAACACCAAGGTGGCATCACCAGAGTGGACACCGGCATTTTCAACGTGTTCAGACACGGCGTGCACCAACACTTGACCTTCATTGGCAACACCATCGATATCAATTTCTTGGGCTCCTTGAATAAACTTGGAGATAACAACTGGGTAATCGCGGGACACCTTGGAAGCGCTAGACAACTTAGCATCTAATTCATCCTTACTATTAATCACACTCATTGCTGCTCCCGACAAAACATATGAAGGACGAACCAATACAGGGTAACCAACTTGATTGGCAAAAATCTCAGCTTCTTCAACACTGGTCAATTCCTTCCATTGAGGTTGGTCAACCCCAATCGAATCCAAGATTTGCGAAAACTTGTGACGGTCTTCAGCCTTGTCAATATCTTCTGGATCAGTACCTAATACCTTGCATCCTTGCTTTTGCAAGTCAAGGGCAATGTTTTGTGGCAATTGACCACCAACACTGACAACAACACCTTCTGCATGTTCCAATTCATAGATATCCAACACTCTTTCCAACGACAATTCTTCAAAGTACAATCTATCAACTTCATCAAAGTCGGTGGACACGGTTTCTGGGTTGTAGTTGATCATAATGGTCTTGTGGCCGGATTCTCTCAAAGCTCTGGCAGTAGAAACAGCACACCAATCAAACTCCACAGAAGAACCGATACGGTACACTCCTGAACCCAAGACCATGGTACCTTTATCTTCAAAGTTGATATCGGAGGAAGTGGCATTGTAAGTGGTGTACAAGTAGTTTGTGTTTGCAGGGAATTCAGCTGCCAAGGTATCAATCTTCTTCACGAATGGCACAATACCAAAGTCTTTTCTTACCTGTCTAACTTGTAATTCATGGGCATTGACACAGATACCAATTTGCTTATCACTGAATCCTAATTTCTTGGCTCTGCTCATCAAATCCTGGTTAATCTTGGACAAGTCCCCTGTGGCTTCCAATTCACGATACATGTTAACAATATTCATTAACTTGTGCAAAAACCATTTGTCAATCTTGGTCAAATCGTGGACTTTATCAACGCTATAGTTCTCATGCAACAATGCTTGCCCGACGGCCAACCATCTTCTGTCAGTAGGATTAGCCAAAACCTCATCCAAGTTGTCAAACTTGTCGCCTTGGAAGCCAATATACGATGGATCAACTTGTCTGATAGCCTTTTGGAATGATTCCTCAAAGTTTCTACCGATAGCCATGACTTCACCCACTGATTTCATAGCAGAACCGATATCACGCTTAACATGCTGGAACTTTGCCAAATCCCATCTTGGGATTTTGGTCACCATGTAGTCTAATGAGGGTTCAAAATTAGCAGACGTGGTCTTGGTCACGGGGTTTGGCAATTCTGGCAAAGTGTGGCCAAGAGCAATCTTGGCAGCAGTGTAAGCCAAAGGATAACCAGTGGCCTTGGAGGCAAGAGCAGAAGAACGAGACAAACGGGCATTGACCTCAATGACCCTGTAATCCAAACCATCAGGTTGTAAAGCATATTGGACATTACACTCACCAACAACTCCCAAATGTCTGATAATCTTGATAGCAGCCGATCTCAACATGTGATACTCTTCGTCAGAAAGAGTTTGAGATGGGGCAACAACAATGGAATCCCCGGTGTGAATACCCAAAGGATCAAAGTTTTCCATATTACAAACGGTGATACAGTTGCCGACTCTGTCTCTGACAACTTCATATTCGACCTCTTTCCATCCCTTCAAGGACTTTTCCACCAAGATTTGGGGGGCCAAAGAAAGCGACTGCGAAGCCAAATTTTTCAATTCTTGTTCGTTTGCAGCAAAACCAGACCCCAAACCACCCAAGGAGTATGCAGATCTGACAATGATGGGGTAGCCGACATTTTTGGCAGCAGCAAGGGCATCGTCCACGGTTTCGACGGCAATTGATTCGGCAATAGGGATGTTGATCTCCTTCAATGCCTGGGCAAACAAGTCACGATCCTCAGAGGTTTCCAAAGTCTTGATGGGGGTCCCCAAAACCTTGACCCCGTACCTTTCAAACACCCCCATCTTGTCCAATTTGACTCCCACATTCAACCCGGTCTGCCCACCAAATGTTAGCAAGATCCCATCGGGTCTTTCTCTTTCTATGATATAAGTGATGTATTCCGCAGTCACGGGCAAGTAGTAGATCTCATCCGCTAATGCATGCGAGGTTTGGTTTGTGGCAATGTTGGGGTTGATCAAGATGGACTTTTTGTTGGCCTCTTTCAAGGCCTTGATGGCTTGTGATCCCGAGTAGTCAAACTCTCCTGCTTGACCAATGGACAAACCTCCCGAGCCGATCACCAACACCTTGGAGACATCCACCAATTTGTGGGCGTTTTCGTCCTTGAACGATTTCAACAAGTCTGCCCCGGCATAATGGAGCTGGGACTGTTGATAGAGCTTTGGGGAAGACGACAATGGTCTTTTGGCAAGACACGTCCTTGCAGAAAGCCCCCATTGACGGGATAAAAGCGTCTTGAGTTTGATCATGACCAGCACCTACAATGATACCTCAACGAACGACGGTGACAACGGCGGAGTTGGCTGGGAAGAAAGAAGGGTTGTGAAAATTTGCTGGGACCAGAAAAATTTTTTTGGATATGTGATGGCCGAAAAAGGCAATGACTCAGAGGTTAACCGCGTTGTAAGATCAGTGATTTTGGGGTTACCCGGCTGACAGTGCCCGTGATAAAAACGGTACCGGGCAACGGCTGATGGCGTCGTGCGGCGCACAACTGCAACCAAGGGCTGAATGGTGACGGGAGTGACCCCAAATGTACGTCAGTTGATCAGTTCTGGGTCCAGGTGTCGTAGGATAACAGCCGGAGAGACCACGTGACCACACCAAACCAATATCTGCTCTTCCTATCGTACTGTTGTAGATACCAGTAGAAATATTTGTGCCAGAAACGGGTCGAGAATTACTCCGAAAGCGGCCGCATCGCTCGCTGACTCATCGTCCCTGGTGCTACCACATACCGTCTTCCGTTGAAGCTGCATCTAGCAGACGCTAGCGGTCATCAAGAGCAACAAGGTTGTCTCGCCCTTGGTCCCACGGTGCCATTGACCTGTAGTTTTGGCAGCCACACTGGGAATCATCGATTCGGGGAGGCTGTGAGCCGCATTGATAGGACGAAAACAGCAAGCAAACGCGATATCAGTAGATGTGGACCAATAAATCTATTATCGACAATCAGTACGTGCATACTTACCATATCAAACGTCAGCGGTGCAAATAAAAAAATTTTAGTCACCAATTTTCATTACTACAATTTGTTGTCACGGTTGACAAATCATCACCAAACCGAGCAACAGGAACTAGGGTAGTTCCCACTTGTACAGGTTGTGGTTGCTGGTGCGGAAAAATTTGTCTGTGCATTGACCTTTTGTGATGAGTGCGTTTGGGGATCCCGACAATTTGTCGTCTGCGCATTATGGGGCCGGGGCCCCTGGGATCCACAGTCAAGACAACCACTATGACGACCCTCGCGGCAAGAGAGGACAGTCGTTGGGAGAAGCGTTTGCGTCGCTACAAGGAACCCAGCACCAGAACTCAAGCGTGGGTAGCAACCTCAACACCACCAGCCCGTCCCCGTTTGAGTTTGGAGGCCGGAGCTACGTGAGCATGAGCCACCGTCCCAGTGTGGGGAACTTGAACTCTCCTCAGGTCAACACTGGGGTGGAGATCCACGAACAGACGGCAAACTTGGCCAAAATCGCAGTTACCGAAAGCGATGAGGAGCAAAAGGACGTGCTCGTGGAAGAAGAGGAGGAACCCTATGTGAGCCATACCAGCATTCAGCCCACCCCCATAATTCAAAGAAAACAATCTTCATTCCAGGCTGGGTCCACCACCGCCCTCCTTTCGGGCTCTTACCCAAGGTACTATCTTGAAGACCAGCAGGTCGACTATGATGATACTGATCTCGAATCTGGATTCGACAATTATCACATCTCACCAAATGAACCAGACATCATCCATACAAAGGTTCTGAGCAATGGCGTTACTTCTCGGTCCACCAAGCAGGAAAGAACTGTCAAACCCAGTTTGCTCCACCAATGCATCAATAGGCCTGTTCAGTACTTGCCAGGGGTGTTTTTGGGGACATTGCTTAATATTTTGGATGGTTTGTCTTACGGTATGATCATGTTTCCCGTGAGTGATGCTGTCTTTGCATCGTTGGCGCCAGCAGGTCTCTCCATGTTTTACGTATCATGCATTGTGTCTCAGTTGGTGTACTCGCTAGGAGGTTCGGCATTTAAATCTGGGATTGGATCAGAAATGATCGAGGTGACTCCATTTTTCCATACCATGGCTCTCGCAATTGCCTCTCAGATGAGGGAGGAGAGCAACGATGCCATAATAGCTACCACAATCACTACTTATGCCATTTCATCCATCGTCACAGGGTTGGTCTTTTTCCTTTTGGGAAAGTTGAAATTGGGGGTATTGGTTGGTTTCTTTCCAAGACACATCTTGGTGGGCTGCATTGGTGGGGTGGGTTATTTCTTGATTGCAACAGGCATAGAAGTGTCTTCCCGAATGGAAGGCGGATTAGAATACAATCACGACACATTTACATATTTATTTGACAACAATATCACCTTGTTGGAGTGGACAATACCATTAGCTTTGGCCGCATTATTAATTGCATTACAACACAAGTTGCATAATTCTTTGTTGGTTCCACTTTACTTTATTTCTGTATTCATTGTTTTTCATCTACTTGTGTTGGTGGTGCCGGGTTGGAGTCTAGCTACTGCTCGGCAATATGGCTGGGTCTTTCCGGCTGTAGAAGGAAAAGAGCCATGGTATGGGTTCTATAAATTATACAAATTTAGTTTGGTGGATTGGTGGTGCATTGTTCGCCAGTTTCCCACCATGCTAGCACTTACATTCTTTGGGATTTTGCATGTCCCCATAAATGTTCCTGCACTCGCAGTCACAGTGGGCATGGATGAGGTCGACGTGGACCGGGAGCTAGTTGCCCATGGGTACTCAAATGCTTTATCGGGGTTGGTGGGCTCGATTCAAAACTACTTGGTTTACACCAACTCGGTACTTTTTATTCGGGCTGGTGCCGACGATCGCTTTGCTGGGGTAATGCTTGCTATAGCTACTGGGGCCGTGATGATGGCTGGCCCGGTGGTCATTGGGTATATACCTGTTTGCGTGGTTGGTGCTTTGATTTACTTGTTGGGGTATGAATTGTTGAAAGAGTCTGTATACGATACCTGGGGCCGGCTCAGGACTATCGAATATACCACTATCATCATCATCGTTGTGACCATGGGTGCATTTGATTTTGTGGTTGGTATATTGGTTGGTATTTTGCTTGCATGCCTTTCGTTTGTGGTGGAAGCAGGACGGACCCCTGTTGTCAAAGGTATATACCTGGGAAGCGTGGCTCGGTCCACTGTTTTGCGGCACCCCAAACAACAAGAATTCTTGAAAGATGTTGGTGATCAGATTTGCATCGTCAATCTTCAGGGAACAGTTTTCTTTGGATCTATCGGCGGGGTTGAAAAGGAAATTCGAACCAAGTTTGAGCATGACAAATTCAATTTGAATCCTATCAAGTTTTTGATTGTGGATATGAAGGGCGTGATCTCGTTGGACTTTTCTGCTGCAGAAGGTTTTAGACGGATCCTCAATTTGACCAATGAATTCAATACCCAATTGATTATTTCGTCAGTGGTGGAGGAGGACGACGTGATCAAAGGATTGCGTGATGCAGGACTATGGGATAATAGCACCGGCGATATCCCCATTGAATTGTTCAGCTCATTGAATTACGCCCTCGAATGGTGCGAAAACTCGTTTTTGAAGACATATCGCAGCGTCAAGAAGACCAGAACCCACATATCGCCCGTTCCTGGGTCGTCTCCAGGCCGTTACTCTGTGAATTCGCCGTCCGGGCCGTCGTCCTTGACCAACAAACAGCTTCTTGGACAATACGGAGTGTTTGGCACCCCTCGAACAAACTATGTGTACCAGGCAGCCACCAGAACCGTGTACAACGAGCAAAGCATGCACAACAAGTACCACACATCCACCGATTCGTCGTTCAAAAAGCAGCCGTTGCCGTTGATCATGATCACCTTCCAGGGACTTTCGAACAAGGATGCCGAGTTCTGGAGCGCGGTTACCCCATTCTTTGTCAAGGAGCAAGTTCCCGAGGACTACCAGTTCTACGACACCTCCCGTGATGCCCCCGCTTTCTTCATTGTCGAGTCGGGGCTCATCAGGTCGGTGGTGAAGTTTGAGAGCGAGGGCCGGGAATTGCACAGCAGTGTGTTGCCCATGACAGCCTTTGGCGACTTGCACGACGTTGCCACCTTCCGCCAGTTTACATTCACGACCGTCACCGATTCGGTGGTGTGGAAGTTACCCCAGGACAAGCTCCAAGACCTCCGCAAGTCGGACAAAGGAGAGGTCCTCTACAACGAGTTGCTCGCGATCGAGTCCAAGTTGATCCGGGAGAGGTTTGACACCATGACCGCCAACTTGATCATCTCGGGGTGATGGGCGGGCCGGCAGTTGGCTACACCCGGGTGCTCCCATGTGGGGTGGCCCTAGCCGTATCGGCATCTGTCCTGCACACACCCCTATCTTTCGTTCCCAAAACGGCAACCACAGTTTGCTATCATCACTTCTCTTGTTCATCATCATTTATAGATAGCACATAGATAACAGCATGGTTTCTTTATGTAACGTTGCATTGGCGTTGTACGCGGTGTCGTCGGTGCAGGCGTTGTCGGTGTTCAAGGCTGTCAATCCCTTCATTGACAAGGTGGCCCTCAAGGTTGACGGCCCCCCCGCCCCCAAGCCCGAGTCTCGCGTCATCATCCATACTTTCCCCCACGAGGATGAGAAGCCCGTACCCGGCGACTCGCCCATCATCAACTGCGACTGCTCGCAGCCCCAGTTGTTGTCGCTCCAAGAGATTGTTCTCGCCCCCAACCCCCCCGAGCGGGGCCAGAACTTGACGTTCACGGCCATTGGCTATGTCAGCGACACCATTGAGGAGGGGGCGTACGTGGAGATCGACGTGCGGTACGGGTTCATCAAGTTGTTGCACCAGACGTTCGACTTGTGCGAGGAGATCACCAAGGTGGACATGCAGTGTCCCATTGAGAAGGGCAAGCAGGTGATCACCAAGGAGGTTGCCATCCCCGACGAGGTGCCCCCGGGCAAGTACATTGTCAATGCCCGTGCCTACACCAAGGACGACGAGTTCATCACGTGCTTGACCGCCACCGTCGAGTTCCCCCCCTACTAGGGGTTGGTTGTGGTGAGGGGTGGCGGATGGTGGGGTAGTGCAGATGACCAGGCTGCAAAGAGTGGTTTTGGGTGCGCCGCTAGTGGCTGCCACAGGGGCGGATGTTGGCCCCATTTGTTGGGCTCCATGGTGTCCTGCACGGGGGGATCGCGTGCTGGTGTCCAACAAACCTTGTTGTTGGACACAGTGCTCTACAACCTCTGCCGTGCCATCTCCACGTTATCGACCGTGCATTAGTGCAGTACTAATAGTAGCACTGGTTGCACGTTCCCCTAGTGGGGTTTATGTAGACAAGGTATGTTTTATTGAATGTCAGCTTTGATTGCGTCGGTGCCACTGTAGAGGTTTAATGCCATCACCATGTTGACCAACCATATATGATATGTATAATGGTGTCAATCATGAGGTATGGCACCGGTGACGTCATTGGGGGAACCATGAGAAAAATTGCACCGTTCTCGTTGATGATTCTCCATGGATCGCTTGCTGCTGTTGCACCGTGATCGCCAGTGGTACTCATCATGTTCGAGCTTGAAGACTACTTCTCGATCCAGATCTTCTTCATCATCTTGCGTGAAACGTTGGAGACGGCCATCATCATTTCGGTGTTGCTCTCGTTCATCAACCAGCGGTCGCACAAGCATGCGGGACAGGGGCCAGAAGACGCCGCTCCCGGGCCCGGCGCGGCCCATCTCGAGAAGGTGCAGGCCAAGTTGCGGTTGCAGGTGTGGGTCGGGGCCATTTTGGGTCTTTTCATCTGCTTTGTAATCGGGTTGGTGTTCATTGTGTGCTTCTACATTATCGGCCAGGACTACTGGGCCTACACGGAGCGAGTATGGGAAGGGGTGTTTTCCGTCCTCTCCAGCGTAATTATCACCATCATGGGCATCGGGCTCTTGCGCATCAACAAGGTGATGAAGATCAAGTGGTGGATCAAATTGGGCGACGCCTACAACGACGATATCGACGATGAAGGGGAAGAGGAGATTGCCAAGCTTGGCGACGCCGAGTCGGAAGACGACTCCGTCGTCAACTACGGCGGAACCCGGTCCAGTAGCGAGTCAAACCAGCAGTTGGCACCGGAAACTACTCCCGCTGGCCCGGGCCCACAATTGCCCAAGCACAAGCAAAAATTCACCAAAAGATACTTTCTTGCCATACTTCCTCTAATCACCACTTTGCGCGAGGGCCTCGAAGCGGTGGTGTTTATTGGCGGCATTGGGATGTCCCAGCCTTTGTCTTCTATTCCTATCTCCATAGTCTGCGGAGTGGCATTGGGCTCGGCCATTGGCTATACCTTGTACCAGGGTGGGAATAAGTTGTCGTTGCAGTACTTTCTCATTGTCCTGACTTGTTTTCTCTACATTGTCAGTGCCGGATTGATGAGCCGGGGTGTGTGGTTCTTGGAGTTGGAACGGTACGTGCGCTTGTGTGGCACCGACGTGAGCGAGACCGGCAGCGGGCCCGGCTCCTACGACATCTCTACCAGTGTGTGGCATGTCAACTGCTGCAACGGCCTCACCGATGGGTGGTGGATGGTGCTCAATGCCATTGTGGGTTGGACCAACTCCGCCACTTATGGGTCGGTAGCTACCTACTTCATGTACTGGTTTTTCGTCATTGTGTGGTTGGAGATCAAATTGTACGAAGAACGGGTAGGAGTGTTGCCATTGATTCCCGTCAGATGGCAGTTGAAGAGGATCAGAAAGAAGGTCAGACTCTACGAGTTGAGACACAGCCAGGAGAATCATCCGGAAGTGGTTGTGACTGATGAGCCTGAATCCCAAGCACTTTTGTCTGGGTCCCTGTAAATAGCATAAATCTACAGCATAGCATTCAAATATATCATTTATGGAGGAGGCCGATGGAAAAACGGTTGATATCATATCCGTTAATATATATTACAAATTATGCAAGTATATAGTATCGCATTTGGTGCTAATCTTGATGCATTTTGTTCACTTCTCTCATAATACGTTTGATTGGTCTACTCAAAATCTATTAAGTGATATTAGAGATTTTCGTGATAGGCTTCTTCATTAGACTCATCCTTATTATCTTCACTTGACTCGTCTTTAGTTTCTTCGTTCGACTCGTCGTTATTTTCTTCACTTGAGTCATTGTTGTTTTCTTCATTTGACTCGTTGTTATTTTCTTCGTGTGCTTCATTATTAGATTCTTCTTGTGACCCATCATTGGATTCTATATCCGATTCGTCGTTTGCCTCGTCATTTGATCCATTCTCTTCAGCCTCTTCGTATTCTTCTATTGAAACTTGCCATTTTTCCTGCGCAAAGTACCGTGGTTCGTCAAACACATGATATCTGTGGCCTCTCACCCCATCTCCCCTAAAAATATGAGGCATCCTCAAATTCTCATCAATAGCTTCTTCATCAACATAGTTATTGCCATAATAGAATCCCAAGTCTTCATCTTCCTTTTCCTCGTCTGTCAACAATTTGAACTTGGCTACCTGTAACTCGGTATCGGTAATGGTACTTCTTGATATCCTAGCATATGCAACTTTCTTCAACTGCCTAAACAAAATGTATTCACACCACCTATCCCAGTCAGTGTTGTCAATGTCGTACATTCTCGACTTGTCACTAACGTAGGTGTTGTAGTTGCCTTGAAGCGGTTCGGTCACCAAATAACTCAACAACACCAATGGACGAGTGGAATTGCCCATAATTTCCTGCAAACCCAAACTCTGGAGCCTGCGGTCTTCCACATCCTCTTCCTGACCTGAGTGGAATACCACAACATCAACCAACTCTCCATAGATATCCAAAGTTGCATGAATGGCTGGTGCCAACTCACCAACTGGGGATGGCAATAAGTGATGAGTAGAATTTATGATTGGGAACTTGGACAACAACGCAGCACCCCATGTGTGCTTGTTTGGACCAGGCCCATAATCCACATACATACCCAAATCTTCTGCTATGGTCTGGGTAAAATCTCTGTTACCACCAATTAACCTTTGGGTGTCGCTCTCCAACAACCCAATAATATCCAATTCAGCATCGCGAATTAAATCCCTCATTCTCACCTCCGACGACCACATGTCGTTGTCAAGTCCAAAATGAACACACCATATACCGGCGTTGAAAGATTTGGCGTCTTCATGATAAGGCTTTGGATCCACAGAAGGGTATCTCCGTAAAAAAATAGATGCAGACAATGTCATTAATACAGTAAGGAAGGTTACAGTCTGAGAGACTGTATTTTTACCCAAAAAAGTAATCTTGTTCAATTGTGAAGACTTGCTTCTCAAATTATAGTTCCACACTCCAGCCAATATCAGGATAAACGAAGAAGCCAAAATGATGTCAGTTCTTTCTCTTAACAAGTGTCCTCCAGGAACAAAGGCATACGCCACGATCCACACACTGGCCAACGAAAAGAAGATATTGACGAAAAACCCGAGGAAGAATGATATAGCTGGGTTGTAGCCCACCATGGATTGCCAAATTGCGGGTCCAACGGAAACAAGGTAAAAAGTATAAATGGTACCTCCAACGTAGCCTGGCCATCCTCTCAACAAGTATAATGCCAAGGCACTTCCTCCTCCAATTACCACATTGTATCCTAAACCACTAAGGGTATCAGGATGTTGTGTAATTGCAACCAACAAACCTAAACTTACTGCCCCAAAATGAGGCAATGCACCTGTGATGGGAGTGGGGCCACGAATGGGGAAACCTTCCCAGCTCCAAAGAGCCAAGGTACCCGAATCAGTCAAATATGCCAGCAACGAGAAGAACCACCCGCCAAATCCCAATGCTGCTAAGAACACAGAGCCTCCTGAGCGTGGGCCCTGGGGTTGGCCAGCAGATCTTTTCTGCCACGGAGTCAAAAGTGCAGACAATAACCCAAAGGCTATTCCAATATCATTGTAGCCTCCATTCTCCTTGTGCATGACAGGCCAAATAGGGTTGTTTGAGTAGCACAAGTACTTGGATACCGAGGTGGCCAATAGACCAACAATGAATGTTGATATGTAGGAGCTTAATTTCCTTTGTTGATTTGCGAGTGCCCAAAACTCCACCACTAGCGAAATCACACCAAACACCGTTCCCACAGAGATAGCCAAGAGTCTCTGTTCAGGATCGTGTACCCAGTAGGCACCGATACCAAACACAACCGTCAACACACGTGTAATGAATGGGAACCTAGCTAACAAGTTTCTAAGGAAAGGAAGAATAAGCACTAATGGAGACACAAATAACGTCACCACCACCGCCTCGTAGCCGGAAATACCCATGTGCCAAAGAGGAAAGTACCACACACACAAAAACAACGACGTCACCACCGACCAAAAGATATAGGAATTGATTACATTGATGGAAACCTGGAAGACAGAAAACTCGTCACTTTCACCGTCTGCAAGCAGATTTCCTGCAGCAACCTTTTCGTTAGCATCAGAGCCGGTACCAAGAGCCTTTTCACCGGCGTCTTCGTTCTCCGGCTCTGTCACCACGGGCTCAATAGGCTTTTTTTTTTGCTGGCTATTGAACTCGATGCTGCGGGCAGAAACAGAGACTTCGATATTGGAAAAGTCGATTGCCGACCAGGCATCAAAGGCAATGTCCAAAAACACGAGCGACCACTCGAAATAGGCGTACACAGAGTAAGCCCCCGGGCGCACGTGCACCTTGTGCTGGATGAACCAGTAGATCAAGGGCACGATCAAGCCAAAGAATGACACCGCGGTGTAGAAACGGCCCTTTCTCTGGAGGGAGTGCTTTTCCGACAACAAGGTGACCCCCACCGTCCACGGGATGGTCAACACAATGTAGACAATCATAAACACATCGTGCCAGTCGTGGTCGTCGGTGGAGGTGATGTATATCCACCCGCCAGCCGAGAATGTGCGCAAGGTCCCGGTCACCAGGGTGATCACTGGGAGATAGGAATGGGCCCGGTACAAGCTGACATAGTCCAAGGCCAACAACAAGAAACGGGGGCCTGCCGTCATGGCAATAACCACCTGGAATACCGATCTTTCGGGGTAGCGATCGCCTATGGTAGCGGACACGCTCGGGAACCATTCATCCGGGTAGCCATAGGATGCGTTCTGGACAATCTTGTGGTAGTGCAAGTAGCACCCCACCACCAACGCCGATACAAACGACAAGCATGCAAACGCAGAGTGTAAATGGGCGACAATGCTGGCATTGATGCGCACGATCTCGTGGCGGTCGGCATCGGGCAACGACGACACCGACTCCGGGTCAGGTCTGGACTCCATCGTCAAGTGATCACGAGCAAGCAATAGTCGACAGCCAACAGGGGGCAGAAACAGGGGGAAATATTCGCTGGATGGGCGGAAAGTGGGGATTGATCACGTGCAGGAGGTTCCCTGCGGTTCCAGAGGATGAATTGAGCCGTTTGCCGACAGTACAAGCACGTTGTCGCTAAACGCGACGACGGTGGTGGTAGGGTGATGTAAAGGGAGACGATGCCAGAGAGGTGGGCACGATTTGTCAGTCACGTGCTATATGTCACATGCACAACTGCACGTGCGAATTCGACGGGAGAAAAATTCACCAGTTAAATTTCACCATTTCGTCATGACAGTGCATACACGCAGAACGACAACCGGTAAGCAACATGGGTATGTAGAAACCAGAAAGCGCAACACACGACGGGCGCGAGTTGTGTCGCGACACCAATACTAACGGCATCAGGATTGGACAACTACGACAGTCACAAGAGACCACAGTTGGTGTCTTTTGACGACATTGACTACAACAACTTGAAGGACGTGGAGGATGCCAGAAAGACGATGTTGCGCGAGCAGTGGATCCGGTCGCACGAGTTGCGCATCACCCGCGAGGCATTGAGAAAGTGCAAACAGTACCACCAGCAGGATGCCCAGAAGAATTGCCGTCCCTTGGTGTTGAAGTACATGAAGATGCTCGAGAGCTACCCGCTCGAAGGGTACTTGGGGTACCAGAAAAATGACTTTTCCAAGTAGATAGAGTCGCGAAGGGTAGTGTGAGGAGAACGAAGGTGGTGCGAGTAGGAGGACGAAGGTGGTGTTAGGAGGGGAACGAGGAGAGGTGGGTGCCGGGAGGGGCACAGGGCGTGGAGGGGGACGTCGTGGGTTGTTAGACACTTTTGCATCTTCAGTTTCAGTTTGTTAGTTACATTGCTATGTGCATTACAGTATACGGATTATTTATTGTGACGGGCGACCGCGGAAAGGACTGGCTGGAAACGAGTGAGTTCGTGGTCTGGAACAGTACCTATTCCTGTAGCTAGTAGTATGGTCATGGAGTAGATGTACTGTGTTTGTCAAAGTGTGGTCATATAATGGTCATAGAGTAGTCATAGAGTAGACGTACTGTGTTGGTAATATTATATTTATCTTATTAGGTTCGTCATATAGTGGACAAACTGCTGGCCATTGTGGGCCATGAGTTGGTCTCCTCCACCATCTGCCTCACAATATGCAACGCTACATCTACAGATACTACCCTCTGACTACCTGCTGCTGTACTGTACAGACACCAACAATCTCGTGATCCGCATCACGTTTGTGCGTGCACCGTCCATTCCCATTGCCCAATAAAATCGCCAGAACTTGGTCCACCGTAGACCACACCGGGTTTGCCTGCGCGCACGACCCGATTCTCACCCACTGAAAAAACACTGAAAAAACTTCCCTACTCAAGCCGGGCCTGGTTCTCGTGTTACCTTCAGCAAAGCTTCATAGTCGGGATGTTTCGTTTGAGTGCCGTCCAAGTAGCCCGCAGTGCCGGGGCAAGGTATGTAGCCGTTCAGCCGGCGGTTTCCCCGTCTTTCCCGCCGCCAATCGTCACAAACCGCACGACTCCTCCACCACCAACCCTCTGGAGAAACCACGCCTAGGGCCGCCGTTCCAGCGGCGAATGTCGTCAATTTGCCACGGGGAACCCGGGCCCGATGTCGTGGAGGAAGAATGCCGTGTTTTTGGCCGCTTTTTAGCCGCTTTTTAGCCGCTTTTTAGCCGCTTTTTAGCGAGTAGAGCCCGTGATTGTAATACTAACCGTGACCAGAAACTATGCCACCTTGAGAGAGATTGAGATGCGTCTCAAGTCCATCAAGAACATCGAAAAGATCACCAACACCATGAAGATCGTCGCCTCCACCAGATTGAACAAGGCCCAGAGAGCGATGGCCGCCTCGAGAGTGTTCCACAAGGCCGACAAGGAGTTTATCGAGACCACTGAGCCTGAAGCCCCCGAAGCCGACAAGACATTGTTGATTGTGGTTTCATCCGACAAGGGGTTATGTGGGTCCATCCACTCGCAAGTGGCCAAGGCCGCCAGAAAGAGAGCCCAGGAATTGAACGGCAACATTGATGTTGTCGCCATTGGGGACAAGGTGAAGGCCCAATTGTTGAGAACCCACAGCGACAAGTTGAAATTGGCATTCAACGGGGTGGGTAAGGAAGAGCCTAACTTCACTGAGGTGTCTTTGATTGCCGACGAGATCAACAAGTTGGGCAAGTACGAAAATGTTGAGATTTTGTACAACAAGTTTGTATCCGGTGTGTCATTTGAGCCCTCCAAGTTTGCTCTTTTTGCCGCCGAGGCCATTGAATCTGCCCCAGGGTTGAACAAGTACGAATTGGAAGGGGAAGACACCTCGGCCACCATGGCTGAGTTCTCATTGGCCAACTCGTTGTTGACCGCGATGGCCGAAGGTTACGCTTCTGAAATTTCCGCCAGAAGAAACGCTATGGACAATGCCTCCAAGAATGCCGGGGACATGATCAACAGTTACTCCATCTTGTACAACAGAACCAGACAAGCCGTCATCACCAACGAGTTGGTTGATATCATCACCGGTGCCTCGTCCTTGGACTAGGTGCTTTGACCATTTTTATTCATATATATTCCAAGTGTACTTGGATAATGGGCATATAGTGTCCTTAGAATATACGCTCACGATAAGAGGAGAACATATGTAGAGGAGAGAGGGGGAGAAGCCGGGTTGAGTAGGATTTAAGAGGGAGGTATAATAAATTGCTGGAGAGTCCATGTTAGTGAAGAGGATAGTACCAACAAGACCTTGAAAGTGTCTTAAGGAGGTGATTAAGTGTATATCCAGTATTTCATGGAGCCTATCAAGATGAATTGTAAGATCATGTAATTATCAGTGTGGGCAATTAAGAGAAGTAAATTCACAAGTAGATCACTGAATTGAGTATTAAGAAAAGAAGTAAGAAAAGATACAAGAAGGGAGCAAGAAAAGATCAAGAAAAGAGCAAGAAAGGGTAAAGAAAAGATCAAGAAAGGGTAAAGAAAAGATCAAGAAAGGGTAAAGAAAAGTTCAAGAAACCATCAAGAAACGATCAAATCAACCCCCCAACACCGTCCTTACACCCAAACCTCGTCACCTCTGCATGTATTCACTATCTAATCGGTCTTGACTGCACCATAGATTCTTCGTATAAACACCAACCCCGTCAACATGGCCACCGCCCCACACCCCACTCCAATAACAACACAGGCAAGGGCCATATACGTAAAGTACAAGAGCACGCTGACAAAGTCTCGCACATTCAAAAACGTGAAAAAGTAGTACACCGAGTAGCCGTAGATGTACCACCCTATGCTCGACCCCACCTGGAAGCACAACCACTGCCAGCGCGGGTCGTTGTACACCACCAACGAGATGTAGGTGGCAATGAGGGCCGATTCGGCAATGATCACCGTCAACATGAGGGCTGTCAAGAGAAGAAAACCATACATGTAGTAGAAGGTGGTCTTCTCCAACCACATCGAGTTGAAGATGAACAACAACTCGACGTAGATAACGGCAAAGGGGACCAATCCGTACACCAAGGTGCGCATAAGGTACTGCCGTCTCCACGATGACAACCTGACGGTATCGTTGCCAGGACGAGAGGACTTTTCGTCCCCAGAAGTGGGCAAGTGCATTTTGCGAGCGTCAAACTGTCGTTTGTTGCCATACATTCCGCCCACCACACCCAACGGACACTGCACCAACACAAACAACAAGAGAAGTACGACAATGGTGCCAAACGGCAACGCGCTCGACGACTCCTTGGCCCATACAAAGAAGTTGAGCACAAAAATCACCGCAAACAAAAGCACGGGGAGTAATCCGCTGAATAACAACGAGTGTTTCCAGCAGGTGGACCAGGGGTAGGGTTGGTTGATATTGGCGGCGGTAAACACCTTGAGCAAGATGATTCCTAAGTAGGAGGAGACAAAACCCGAGCCCACAAAGCAAAAGATAGACAACGAGAGGAAGGCCCCTTGGTGGTTGTTGAAAAACGTGCGTTTGGACGGGGTGATGGAGTTGATCACCAAGATGATGATGACGCCAATGATAGCAATGAGCATTTGGATACCCCCCGCCACCAATGCTGCGAGCAACCAGGGGCATCTTGGGGGGATGTTAATGTCGTTGACCAAGTTTTTCCACGTCCCAGCCGTGGATTCGAACTCATGGGTGGGTAAAGCCGGGGTTGAGGTCTGGATGTCCTTTTTCAACATCCTCACCAACACGATAAACACAATGAGCGACCCCAAGAAGATGATCACCACCGAGTTGATGAACGAGATCCAATGGATGTGGACATTGGCGCCGTTGGTCTCGTTCTCATAGTACAAGTCCCAACGCGACTCATAGTCCACCGAGATGTCTTCTCTCCAGTACACCGAATAGGTGTAGGGGATGATGGACATTTCCTTGATCAACTCGCCGTCCAGGTTGGTGCGATAGGCCACGGCGTAGTTTTGGTAATCCTTTGACGACCCGGGGCACTCTTCGTTGCTGACACTCTTGGGGTACACCTCGAACCCGACAATGGTGTTTCTGTTGGAGTTGCCTTCGCGATGGTAGCGAATCACCAACATAACGTGGTTGTAGATGTAGCTGACGTCGTCCTTGACAAACCCCAACGGAAACCCGGCGGCATAGTATTTGTTGTTGTGATTGGACGATTCAAAGGTGGTGGCAGCCGGCAAGCCGTCGAGAAGCCAATGCACCACGTATCCTTCCTTGATCAAGTCGGACGCCTTCTTGATGCCGGTTTCCTTGGCACGCAAGTCACACAACCGGCTGCAAGGGGCATCGACGCCGAATTGGAGCACGTAGCGACTGGGCCAGAGACGGTCGCCCCGCAAGATTTCTCCCAACGAGAGATGCACGGGCGAACTGTCTTTGGGCGGAGGGCACACAAACGGCAAGCTGTAGTAGCCGTAGGGCAACTGGGTCGAGTCGGACTCGATTTTGTTGACAAACAACTCCACGCTGTCGCCATGGTGGTAGTAAGTGGGCAGGAACCCGAGGTTCAAGGCGTGAGAGATGGGGAGGAGGAGGAACAGGAGGAGAAAGAGCGACATGGGTGGGAAGGATATGCGAAGGATGGGTTAGTGGGAGTGGAGTTGAATGGCAAGGGAATTGTGTGGGTGAGTGGTTTGGAGATTAACGATGTGGATCGATGGGCCAATTGATTGATCTGATTTATCTAGACCTTGGTTGATCGAGCTAATGATCGATCTGATTCCTATCTGGGTGTACAGATGTGTGGCCAGGGTGGTCTGGATCTGATCTGAGATGAGTTGTCAAAGGGAATTGGTGTGTTGTTCCTATTTGATTTGACCTGAGCGAACGTGATGGGTGTTGGTATGGATTGGTGATTCGCAATTGATATGGCAATGGATGTGTATCGATCGACGTGCGGTGATACTTGTGCAGTATGTATACCTACGGGTATTGGAAGCAAGGGAAAAGGACGTTGTGCTTCTGCGGAAGGTGATTGGCAATTGGTGGATGTTGAGAGTCAGACGTGCAAACAGAACAATGGCGAGTGTCAGATATCCAGGGAGACGTCCAGTATATGTCCAGACAGATGTCCAGTATGTACAATATAGATGTGCAGACAGATGTGCAGACAGATGTCTAGTATAGACGTCCAGTACAACGACAAGTACAATTACCGTTCAAACTTCCAGTATAAACAACCAGTATAAAACCAGTATAAAACCAGTATAAAAACCAGTACAAACGTCCAGTACAAACAATTGCGCTGTTGACTATGTATCCAACGCCAACGACTGTCGATCCGATCGCTAATCCTCAACACCTACAATCAATGACGGTGCTTGCCTCGCTGGATCGCCTATAGTGTGCCAGTGCAAGAGGAGACTGATCTGGTGATCTTGCAGCTGCTTGCGTCGGTTCTGGCCCCAGAAACTGGTAGTAACTTCACACCCTTTGTTGTCACAATGGACAGGAAGCTTTAGCTATCGACACGACGTCCTCGACAAGGAAACTGGCAGGGCAACACAACCGCGGATGCTTTGTTATTGAGTTTTTACAGGGTGCACGGTTTGGCCGCGACGAGCTGCTGGGGGTCCACGACGTGCTTGTCATGTGACCGCCGTTTGTTTAGGACAATGGTGGCTGTTGAATAGGCGTCGGCGGGGACGCGTATGGTTGCAGGTGCGGGTCACATGCGGGTTACGTTGGTTTACAGTTTACGGTCTGCGACAGGCGGGTGGTGGTGGTGAAGCGGTGGAGCGATGGTGCGGTGGTGCGGTCAAACACTAGAAGAGTGGTGGACTGATATTGCACGGCGTTGGCGCAAACAGCGAGACGTTGTTCCAACAACAGCAACGTGTTGATTGTCGCGAATGGTTCTTATCGCGACAACCACGCAACGTTGACGCTGCAGGTGGGCAGTTACAGGCCGTGATGCGCCAGGGGCACATGGAACGAGCGGTGCACAGGGACGCACGCATGGCAAAGCCTTGCGTAAACGGCGTAGGTGCGTCTCACTATTGGTGTGGTGGTGTTTGCACATGGTAGCACAATATGGTAGCGCACAACATGTCTTATTCAGAGAGTTGGTTTAGAAGTGCAATGACCTGTTCTTATGTTGAACTACTTGTCTATTTAGGTAAAGAATACTTACACTTATTGTCCAGTTATGTAACATTGTTCTGGTTAGCTTTGGATCAGGCTTGTCAATGCAGTTCTAGCCTTTGTACAGATTTGCCATAGGGTATCTGAAGCTCGAGTTTTTGCAATCTCCGTGCAACTTCAGAGACTCGATAGTGGATATCGTACTGCCGTAGTAGAGCCTCGGTTCATGTATCTGCTGTGCGGGATAGTTTCTTTCATACCGAATTACATTCGTAAAGGAAGAAGGGCGGACACATCACAACTAACAATACCAAAACCGTGCTTAAGTTTTCACCACTAAGGCCCCTTTCTCAAAGAAGTATGCCCTTGGTCCAAGCCAAGAACCATGGAACTTCAACAGAGTTGTAAATAATCTTTCTCACACCAAAATCGATAACAAAACACCAATATAAACACCACCCTTCCTACTTCTTCTTCAACGACTCCATCGCCTCCCGGATAAGATAGTTGCCCTTGGGGTCCAAGTTCAATGCGATGGTGAACTCACGGATAGCAGCAAACTTGTCATGGTGGATATTGTACAACTGTCCCAACAAAAAATGCACCGACGCCTCTTCGGGAGCCAACTCCTTCAACGTCTCAAAGCACTTCAATGCCTGAGGGTACTGCTGCATGGTAAAAAATAGCTGGGCCTTCTTAAATATGGGGAGTGGGTTCAAGGGCTGGAGCTTGTTGGCCAACTCATACTGGCGCAACGCCAAGTTCTTTTTGTTCATCTTCTCAAACACCATCCCCACACAGCAGATCAAAATCACATTGATGGGGTTGATGGAAACCGCCTTACGGAAGTGATACTCGGCCTTGGAAAAGTCGCCCAAGTTGATGTACACCATGCCGATACCGTACAAGGCATTATAGTGGCGAGGGTCCAACAAGAGGCTGACCCGGAAGCTGTCGAGGGCCATTTCGTAGTTGTCATTGCCAAAGTACTCATGTCCCTTCAAGGTGTAGGCGTAGGTGAACTTCTTGTCCGCCCTAATCGCCTTGTTGAAGCACTTGATGGCCTCGTCGGGCTCGTGATTAAGAGAGAACAAGTTGCCCACGGCACACCAGGTGATGGGCGAGGCGGGGTCCAAGTCGTGGAGCTCGTTGGCCAAGTACGTCAACTCCACCTTGCGGTGCAAATGCCACAACAAGGTGGAGAAGTACTCCATGTCCTCCAACCGGGTGCGGTCTAGGTTGCGCAACTTGTCAAAGTAGTACTCCGACTGCTTGTAGTTGACAATCTCATAGTGCAAGCGCCCAAGCTTGCTCAACACCCACCCGGTCTCCTTGTCGGCCTCGTCCAACGACTCCAACAACCGGATAGCCTTGTAGCAGTCGTACTTGCTCAAGCACTTGAAGCTCTTGGCAAACACGGTGTACAATCGTAGCAAGTACCTGTCGCTCCTTTCCACCTCCTTGGCGGTCATGATGGAGGAGGACAACTGGTTGGCACCATGGGGACCCCCGTGGGCAAACCCTGGGTCTAAAGTGGCAGAGTTGTGGCGCTTGAGGCCGGCACGAGGTTTGCGCGCCGGGGTTTCGACAGGTCCGCCAGTATGGCCACCGTGGGAGGACGGCTGGGATACCAACCGCGAGGTGATTTTGGAGTAGGCGAACTCCTTCTTGCGCTTCTTCTCATGGATCGAGCCCCCCGTGATGTCGATGGGGAAGGAGGGCTTGGTGAACTCAAAGCTGGAGGAGGTGGGTGCGCCCAGAGCCCCACTCTTGTTCAAATTGGACCTGCGGAGGGGGGCATCGGGCACCGCCGTGGGCCTGATCCGCGGCGTCGACAACTGCGACAACGAGTCGTCGGCGTGGATCATGGGGGTGGCAGTTGGAGCGCCAGAATCAGTGGCAAAGGGGTTGGTAAAGCTGGTGTCGGCACCGCTGTCGCCAAAACCAGGCGCGAGGTCGTCGAACGCCACCATGGCAGTGGCCAGGGGTGGCTCCTGCGTCCGGTTGGGCTTGTAGATGGACTTGACCCGCACCGACACCCCGAGCTTGCAGAGCTCCTGCAAGGCCTCAAAGTCGTACTGGTTGAACCGCAACGCCTGGCTGTAGCTCAAGGCGCTGTTCTTGACGTCGTTGACCCCGCGGTACAAGTCGCCCAAGAGATGGTAAATGGCGGACGAGTCCGGGTGGATGCTGCGGTTGTGTTCGTAGCCGTACTTTTGGCCCGGCGTGGCAAAGTAGTTGGGGTTGTAGGAGGCGTCCGGGCCCGGGCCCGTCGACGGCCGTCGCTGGAGGTGCGACTCGTCGTACATGTGGCCCACCTTGAGCAACTGAAAGATGCCCTCCTTGCACCGGTCAAGATGGAGACAACAGCGGGCAAAAAGCACTGAGCACGGCAAATGCTTGAGGTTGGCGATGACGGCCAACCGTGCGTAGCACGACTTGACCTTGTGCTGGTGGTAGAGGGCCAAGCACTGCAAGTAGACACTGTCGAGGTTGGTTGGGTCGAGGGCCACGAGACGTTCGCTGGCAAACTCGGCGTTGCTGTAGTTGAAGTGGTCGAGCGAGTGGATCACCACTGAGCGCAAGTAGCGCTGGACGTAGGGGATGTTGGCGTCGTCGCCGTCGTGGTAGTCTGACTGCATGGGGAGCAGGAATGGGTGGGGCCGGACAGTCGGAAATGGGACGGAAATGGCTGGAAATGGACGAAAATCACGGGGAAAAGCGGCAAATGCAGTTGAAAGTGGTCGGTACGGGTGGTGGCAGCACAGGGGAGCGTCGAAAAGCGGGAAACTCGGAGTATTTGGCGAAATACCGACAGTTTCTGGTGATAATGGTGGGTTTGTGTTTGTGATATTGGGTGGTTTGTTGATGTCCTTCCCGATTTGGGTGCGGCGCGCACGCTACCATGTGGATATTGGCATGCGGTTCTGCCTGGGTGTTATGAATTGGGGATGTGTGGGTGGAGAGAAGCAAAAGGGGAAATGGGAAGGAGAAGCTGGTTGTGGCAAAGCGGTAAGGGGATGGTTTTAACGTATGGAGAAAGCGAACTAGGAAGCAATAACGCGCTACCATATAGCAACACTCAACTTGTGCTGTGTCATTTAATTCGAGTGAAGATTAGTTTAGTGGGTATATTTGAAGATTAACTGTTAGTAGATGTATCTGTTAAGAACGGTATGAATGCTGAAAGTAATATTTGTGGCATAAGCATAATCTTTGATGGTGCACTTGGGCAAAGATTGCCTGATTGCCATAACTGCGAAAGTCCAAACATGATGATGTTAAACTGCAGTATCGGACGGAAGACCAATCTATGAGCCTATAAAATGAGAATCAGTACTAAGTAACAACTCCATGGCCGATAGTACGTCTGTATATTACTTCATGATAACCAGTCCTACAATATCCATATCCACATGGTAGCCCGAGCTATAATATCACATTCCACCTCTATTTCTCCGCCAGCTACACTCCAGATTTTGCGATAATCTCATCTCTAATCCCTCCTCTCTTCTTGTTACATGAATCCACTGTAAAATCACCATGTATCCACACACTAAACTACAGAACCACACTAAACACCACAACTATTACCAAAGATTAATCATTAACATGCTAATAACAAATCACCAGCAACTAATCATGAGCAACGACTCAACATCTGGACTTCTCCATGACTCGCCCACCTCTCTCACTTCTTCTGCTTAATTACAAACGTATGGTTGCCCGACCCGTCACTGGTGAACGCCAACATCTTATCCTTCTTGCGGCTTCCGCTCATCAACCGCCCTGTTGAGTTAGAAAACACAGACTTGGGGGTGGTCTCGCTGGAGCTGGCACCCAGAGCCCCGGCGGGTGGCGCCGATGCCGATGGTGCAGGTGGCAACGACACACTGGTCGCGGAGGGGGCCGAGCCGGCGTCATCACGGGAGCCATTGGTGGCCACACGATGGGCTTCGAGCGATGGCTGCGACGTTACCGACACATCGGCCTCAGTGCTGGTGCGAGGGGGTGCATGAGGGAGTGCTGGAGCTCCTTGGGTGACAAATGAGGTGCTGTCATGAAAGTAGCCCGAGTTGGCCTTAGACACTGAGCTCGGGGTGCCTGCGGGCGACGATGCAGACCCCGACTTGGGGGACAACAAGCCGGATGCCAAGAGGTAGGGAGAGGCAAAACCGCCGCCGTGAGATGACGCTGATGGCAATTGTGGAGTGGAGGGGGTGCGGGCGGTTCCCTTGATCCCCGACGTATCGATTGACAACCGAGGCGGATGATGTGCGCCTCCGTCTTCCACGGAAGTAGAGGTGGTGTCGAGGGAGCGAGACAATTCGGCAGTATCGTCGTCGTCCTCCTCGCCCCCACGAAAGTAGCCGCGGGCACGCAATTCGTCGTCCTTCAACTTGGTCTCCTCGCGGGCCCGTGCCAACAACTCCTGGGCCTTGGCCAATGATACCGTAGGGGTGGAGCAACTGCTCACCACCGGCACAGAGTCGTCAATATCGATGGTGGCTGTCATTAATGCCTTGATCCACCCGCGCATCTCTTCCTGGGTGTCAACGGCAAAGTAGTGAGTCTTAGGCTGGGTAAACGTCAACCCTTTCTTGAATCCCGGTGCGGGAGGAACCAACTTGAAGCAGTAGGACCCAGCCAACGTCGAGGACGCATAGAGGGCGGTATACTTGTCGGACTTGGCAGCGGCCTCATCAGAGTCGGTGCTGATGGGAATCACCTTGTGGGCGGTGATGTCAATCAACCCCTTTTCGCGTCGATCCTTCAACGAGGCAAAGTATGACAACCGGGTGCCATGGAGGGCAAAGTACCGCGACCGCCATGCCAAGGTGTTGCTGGAGCGCTTGGACATCCATCCACTGTAGGTGGCAGCCTTGATGGCCTCGTCCGGAGAAATGTCACGGATGCCCTCCTGGAACGCCGACGTCTTCAGCTTCTTGGATCCCGTCAAGCTGCGGAAATTCTGGGTGGAAGTGGTGCGGAAACTCTTGAGCCGCGACGTGCCCGCCGTCGCCGGCGCTGGCGTCCCCGACGACTCCGAGGTCGCCCGCTTTTCTGCGAGGGCCTCGCTCGATTTGGCCCGGTACGACATCGACTTGGTCTTGCGCGGCGACAAGTTGGCATCGTCAATGTCAATGGGTGAAGTGGGCGAGTCGAACCCTGTAGGGCGATCGTCGCGGGGGGTAGTGGTCATGGGGCCCGACTCCCGCTTGATCTTGGCGGGGGAAATAAGCCGGGAGTCGGCGCTATCCTTGTACAAGTTGTTGCTTTGGAGCTTGCCGCCTATGGTAGGGGTGGTGTTGGCACCTGTCTTCAGCGCCTGGTCGTCTGTGGTGGAGAGGAACGAAAACAACGACGAATGGCGCTTATGTCCCCCCGTGGACACTGCCGACGAGTTGCGGCGATGGCGTGCCGACGCCTGCGAAGGGTTGCGTCCGTGGCCGCTGACAATCGACGTCTCGTACACTGACGAAGCCGGCCGCGACCCCAGTGCCTGGGCAAACGCATTGGTGCGCGTCATATATTGGCCTTGCTGGTGGGGGTCGAAGGTGGGGTACTCACTGCCGGCGCCGAACCGGTATCCGCCATTGAGTGCGGGGCTGGCGCCCGCTGATGGCGGCTGTGGCGGCTTGCGCGGCGACAAGAACGTGTCTTCGCGCAAGGTGGGCGTCAGCAAGTTGTCTACCGACTGCGACCGCTTGCGATGGTGGCTGTAGATGGAGGCGTCGCGGGTGAAGCTTGCTGATGGCATGAGGGCGCTGGAGGAGGAGTCGTATTTGGACAGGGGGCCCGAGGTGGAGGTGGAGGTGGCGGTGGCCATTGTGGTGTCCTCGTCCGAGTTGTTGTTGGGCAACCGCGACGAGTCTTGGTCCACGAGGGTGGCAGGAAGGGATGCGGCGGAGACTTCGCGGTCGTTGCCCTGGGCCCGTGGCTTGTGGCTGGGGGCATTCCTGGGCCCAGACACGGATGTGGACGAGGACCCCGTGCGTGACTGCGAGGCCGATTTGGACAACTTGACCTTGGCGGTGCGATTATTCATCTCCTTCAACTTCTCAATCTCCTTGTAGATCTCAAACCGGGTGCCAAACGAGTCAATGTCCAACTCCTTCAAATGGGCCAAGTCCAACTCAAACAAAATGGCCCCCGTGATCTTGTGCTTGGCAAACTTGCCAGCCACATCCATGTCAAACCCCAACACGAGGGCAAAGTACGATGACACCTGCTTGGGAGTCCATGTGGTGGCCTGCAACGGGTTCAAGTCGTCGGTGAGCGACTGTGTGGACGGGTTTCGCGAGTGGTAGCTGGAGCTACCGCCAGGGGCAGCGGGTTTGCTTGTGGAATCGTGGCCCTGGATTTCCAAGAGGGCCCGGTCAATCTCGTTCTTGAGGTTGCTGGCTTGATGGGAAGGGCCATTCAACGCCAACTTGTCAAAGGAGTCGTCCAACTTGGACACGGGGGGAGACGACGGGGTGGCCGGATGCGACGACGGAGCCGAGGCCCCAGATGTGGGGGTTGCCAACCGTCTCGACCGCGACCGCAAGAGGGTCTTTTCGGGGGGTTCCAGCTGCAACACCTGGGTGAAGGTCTTGGGGTAGAGCCCCACCTCTTCCGTCAAGAGGTTTTTTCCCATAAACCACCCGTCGTTGTACTCGCTGTCGTCGGCCAACACCTCCACCTTGTCGCCCACCTTGAGGGACAACTCGTCGCCCAAACGGGCATTGAACTGCTTGATGCAGATATAGATGGTGCCTGTGGTGGACATGGCGGGCTATGTGGATATGGGGCGTGAATGAGTCGTAAATGGGTAATATATCGCTGGATGTATGGATGAATGGATGCAGCGATGGGTGGATGGGTGTATCACTGCTGTATCTTTGGGTGTAACACTGGTATCGTTGGTATATCGCTGTACGCTGGGTTTATAACTCTGATGTACAAGGAAGGCAAACGTACGGATGTGCGCAATTGGGGTATCAATGACAGACTAACAGGGAACGAAATGGAAGGATATGCAACGAGAAAGGCCCACAGCTAGCAAAGATAACTGGGCCTAGAACTGGGTAAACCCAGCGGTCTAGAACTGAGTCTGGAACGGTCTGGAACCGGGTCTCGAGCCGGGGGCTGGAACAAACTGCGGAGCGGATGTCGTGGACTGCGCTTCCACCAAGATGGAGGTAATCGGCGTCTGCAACGGAGCCTGCAACGGCAGTGCTTGGGAGGGCGATACTGGCGGGGAACCACGGCCGGCGGAGACAGAACGGTGGCCAGAATGTCGTGGATGGCGGTGTCGCAAACTCGGGCGCGACACAACGGGATTCGACAACGGAAACGCTACCACGGACGGGCCTGGAAAGAACAAGTGCTGTGGTTCTAATTTGTTGATATTTGTTGTTATTTTTTCCTTTTGTTAATTAGGTATGTTATTGCCTAATAGGGAACGCATCCTAACACCCATACTGGAGAGGGGCTGGTCGTCATCGACGATTGGGGACCGCCAGCATTGACGTTGGCATGGAGCCAGGCACGGGAGAGGCCGTCCTGCGGCGGGGTTGGTGATATCCCCCAGCGACCCCTCGAACGTCCCCCGGCGTCCCCAAGCCGGTGCAGGGTGCCCTTCGCAGCCCTTCGCACCCATCGCCAACCCGGCCACTTTGTGCTGGTGAAATTTCCTATTTAGATCGACAATAACGCCGCGGTGGCCATGTCGCAGCCGCGGGGGTGACGGTGCAGGTGGTGGTGGGGGTCGAGGCAGTTGAGGTGGAGCCAGGGCGGTGGTTGTGGCCATATCCATGCCCGGCCCTGGGTTGAACCCACCGGCCCTGGACCTTCCCCACACCGGTCGGGCCGGGAGCCCACTTGGGCACCGTCTCGTCAAACCACCTCTTCACGTTGCAACCGGGGGGTGGAATTTTATTTCTTTTTCCGACCTTCATCTGTTTGGTGGTGTGCCCACCGGGTTGTAGCCCTGACCTCCTCGCATAGGGCGATAAAACTGTCACAGATGCACTGGGTTCACGGGACCCTGCCCATTTACGCCCAGATCACGTTGACAACCCTGCACCCGGTGGTTAGGCAATCAAGGGATATGCGCCACCCTTTCCTGAGCCGGAAACACCCGTTTGTAGGCCCTCGCGGGGGTGGGGCTCTATTGTCTCGTGCGTAGAGGAGGCGCACGGCCCTGGACCCCTGGCCTAGTGACATAATAGACCACATACGCGCCGCTCGCGTGGGCTTTGTTCCCAATTAGACGAGGCCCCGGGCCCAACACCACCGTGCAACCGCTTGGGGACAGGGGTGGCGGGTTTCCTGCACCTCGTGCTTGCCGACGGGCTATCCACAGCTGCAGCACGCATGGCCAAAACCTTAATCGCTGCACCCCCATGCCCGTTTCATCTAAAAATGTCAATCTCCTGATATTGCCAATATTCCGGCGCCTTTGTTGCAGCGATCGTGCGGCTAGTCCTTTTTGGTTACTTGTAGCTTGTCCCAATGTAAATGGTCAAGGCCCTGAGTTTAGGAAACTGGTGGTCGCGGTTTTGCGTTTGTCTCGTAGTGCTGTTCTTTGCTATTTCCTACTTGCTTGTAGAAGACATTGGTAGTGGAAGGTGGCAACAATTGCCGTGTTTGTGGTTTGCATCTAGACAGCATTGGTTCAGTTGCTGTGGCTGCTTTATAGTCTGCAACATTTTATGGTATTGTATCAGTGTGGAATACCTAGTTGCATGAACGATTATTTACCACAATTCGTATCTGTGGTCTTGGATCAGATTCTGGAAACGAGTGTTGATGCTTGTCGTTGGTGTTGTCATTGATGTTCACGTAGTGTGCTTGTGTTGATTATTGGCAAGGGCACCTGCTATTCCTGTTTGGGCTAGATTTCTAGCTTACAAGGTTATTATGTAGAAGGGCAAATACTGCCCAGAAGATCTTTCAACTTGATATTACTTCGACAACGGAATTCTTGACTTAAGCTAGTTGTATGGTACCAGCAATGGTTTCCCTATGTGCAATGATCTCTGCATACGCTTGTGGATTAGTTATACCCTTCGATGATGGAAGTACATGTTAACAAGTTTTCTGGAAGAGTGTCCATGAAATACATCAGCGAGCTAATGGGCTCCAAATATATATCTGTAGACAAACCTTTAAGGAACAACTAAACCATTCTTTGCTATAAGCATGTTCGAACGAGCAAGAATTGGTCCGATCTGAATCGTTTCGCTTTCTATTCTCCAAAATGGTGCAAAACCTATGATAGGACAATCTCGAACTTCATTCCAATAACTTTCGTTATCCATTTATCTAAAGTTGTGCAAGTGGAGAAACTATTGTTAGTTTCATACCCCATAGACCATCTTTGCCATCATCAATACTGCAAGGAATTCTCTGAATTTTCTCCTTAATCGGGGAAATAGGTTCATGAGCATGATGACTATAAAGACATTAAAGGTATAATTAACATAGAATTTTCACCAAAGACATCACATCTATCTCCGACTTTGACAACATTCTCTTGGATATTTTCAGACAATTAATACTATCAATTACTTTCTCTAGAATACCAAAGAGATTTCTCAGAACTATTGACAAACTATTAAAGGCCCTTTTCCGGAAGAATTGTTGATGCTGTTAAATAATTGTAGAATGGAGGAAACGAGAAAACTCAAATGACATGCACCATCCCCTATTCTATGGTCGATATTTGCACATTTATTTGTAATACCATTTGAAAATAATCAAGAAATTACAATCTCCAAGTTATTGCTGACAGTCAGAGATGAAGCCAAGCATGGTATGTTGACTTGAATATTGTTATATTCTTCAGATGATCTCTTAGATCAGTAGTATTTGCCCTCACCTTATAGATACTAAAGTTAATAACAATAGTAAATAACTATAAACAGCTTCTCCGAGAAGAAATCCAGTATATCTGTTGGGTAAGATTCCAATGCCGACTTGTACGGAAATGTTGTTAACGGTTTTTGGCTGCAAAAAGAAAATTCATGGATCCAATTTAAAGGCGCACAAGAAAATGCTGGACACAAACATTTTGTTTTTGCAACAACCTGCTTCTTTCCACATGGAAAACACGGATAATGAACAAGTCATAAGTAAAAGACAAGAAGTGTCTTTGATTTGATATTCTATAGAGTTGTAATAATACTCAGTAACTCGATGCTATTACTTGTTTCATTGTTGCTATTCACTATTTACACAAATGTGCTCTCGATCAGCGGCTACAAGTGTTTGTGCACAATATCCAAACACTCAAACACAACAACACACAACAATAATATCAACTTGGTATTCTTTACCTCACAACCAGAGTTAAAGTAACTGAGTATGCAAACCAATATTTTGGCATTCATTACAGTTATGAACAAGCCATATTTGTGCATATGTTTGTTGCTACTGAAGCATCGAAAGAAACCTGACTACAGACAATCGACTGGACGTCTAGCTTCTCAAATATCAGCATCCGCAATCAAAGAACTCAAATATCTTTTAATTGCTCAATAATATTGATTATAGCTGACAAAGCTTGATGCTGAAACCTATTTGTCTACTTGATGACAAAACACTTTTATCAAGAACGACATACAGCGAGCTAAAAAATGCTAGATTTAGTAGCCACGACAATCGCAAAAGATTATCGTATATCTACACGAAGCCTTTAAAACTACAGACATCAACTAGCTGCAGCTGTTAAGACTAATACCGTATAAAACAGACGCCGAAAGCAATCAAAAAAAAATAAAATAAAGAAAAAAAATAATATTAGAAAAACAATTAAAATAATGATTGCAGTATATGAGCATTCGGCTGGTATTACAATATTGATGACACTTGCATTACAAAAGCAGCAAGTTACAAAGCCTAGATATTGTATTGCTTAAAGTTATTACAGAAAAAGGGCCTATATTGAACCAAAACATTGTACCCATTCTACATAATATGAGAAGACAAACAAATAAAGTTTGGGTGCAAAGAAATTAGGCCGCAATGGCAAACAATACAATAGCTTGATTTTCTGTCAATGATTAATTTTCAAACAAACATCATAGGTATATTTGATTAATTATAAAAAAAAGAGGATATAATTAGTAAAAGAAGAAAACCAAAAATGAATAAAACAAAAGATAGAAGTATAAAGAAATGAAAAAAAAAATAAAAAAAATAAAATGATATAAGAAAAGATAAAAAGATATTAGAAAGACAAAATTTTAATAATCAAAAAAGGTAAAATATGATGTTGTATTTCTATAAAGGAGAGGGGATGATTATGAGTGTTTTAGGAGGGCGGAAACAAAGTAGGAGAAATAATAAGGAGAGAAGTATTTTTGAGTGGTCTGGAACCACTCGTAGGGGAAATCATGGAGGGGTAGGTTATGGGGAATTGGAGAGTGGTATGAGACCACTCTCTAGGGGAACGGCGAGAGGAGAGGAGACGCGGAGTGTGGTACGAGACCATTCTCCAGGAGGGGGTAGTGGGGAGAGGGTGGATGATGGTCCACTCTCTGGGGGATGTGGAGCGGAGAGTGGTACTAGACCATTCTCCAGGAGGCGGTAGTGGGGTAGAGAGGAGGTGGAGGAGAGAGATCTCCTCACCACTCTCTGGGGATGTGGAGCGGAGGGTGGTACTAGACCACTCTCCAGGAGGTGGTAGGGGGTCAGAGAGGAGGTGGAGGAGAGAGGTCTCCCCACCACTCTCTGAGTGGAAGAGAAGGCGGAGAGGAGGCGGAGGAGAAAGGCTCCTCACCACTCTCCAGGGGGAAGTGTGGAGAGGGGAAAGGATGGCATTGTGCCCATCCTCAAAGGAAAGTAGGAAGAGGAGCTACGGCCGCCCACCACTTTCGGAGGATAAGAGAAGGCGGAGAGTGTGACATACTTCGCTCTCCTGGGGGAATTATAGAAAAGTGGATAAAAAGTCCACTTTTCAGCAAGAGGAGGTGGAGAAGAAAGGTCTTCCCACCACTTTTGCAAAAACGTAGAGGAGAGTGTGTTTCCCACACTTTCCAGCATACAAAGATGAAGCGTGGACTATGGTCCAGGTTCCGGTAGAGAGAGGTGGAGGGGAATACTTCCACACCTCTCTTTCCTGGAATGCATCCATATCACGTGGATATCGACTTATTTGGGAGGGTGTCGCGGAGATCGGTGGTGGACGGCTTTATCCACTCTCCGGAGAAGAGAAATCGGAAATATTAGTGTTAGTCTTTCCGATTTCTCTTCTTCCGGAGGGTTTTGTGAGGGGAGGGGGGGCACGCTGCTCGCAGTTTGCCCCAATTCCCCGAATCCCGGAAGACGGCGAAGCACGGCCAAATTTTGAGGTCGTGTCCCTGCCAATTTACGGAACTTGGGTTATATGATTATTACGTAATTCAGTTATGTAATTGTTATATAATCCAAATATTGAAATCTGTGTATTTATGATTATGTAATTGTTATGTAATTGCACTGAAAATCCACTATTCGATTGGATTATGTAATATGTTCCTATATTGTTATAAGAATCCACTTCCATCTGTTACCAGCCAACGTTATTTGCAATTAATTTGCTCAAGTTATGTAATAAATTATGTAAACAAAACTCGAAGATCTCATTTTATGTATGGATTATGTAAGTCTTGCTTAGAGTCTTATGTCAGGATTTATCAAAAGTACATACTAGCTATACATAGTTGGCAACCACAGCAATGTATTCAAATTTAGCTAGAGTATACAGTGCGGGCTCTGTTGCATTGATGACATGTAGTTTTTGCAAATCCGATGACACCATTCTTCCGACTTTTCTTTATCTTTCTCTTCTTCTTCTTCATCTTCGTGGCTGAGTGATCCTTACCACGAACAGATGATATTGTACTTTGTATGCACTCGAGTAATGAACCAATTGAAGCAAGCTAGCCATAGAGTTGTGCTTTGTGGTTCTACCAGAAAGCCAGAACGGTAATTAGTCTATCGAATGTAGTGGCAAAACCTATATGTTCTGCTATCAATGTGAATGGTTGCAAATTCTATACTGTACCCACATTCATGGACAATTAGTGGTCAACTAGTGGCCAACTAGAGGCCAAGTAATGGTCAAATAGTGGTCAAATAGTGGTCAACTATCAAGCCTGATATCTTACCAGTGTTTTCTAATCTACTTGCTTCTAAGGCTACACTATTAGCCTCCTATTTTATTCATTTCTCGTGACTTCTCTATACTCCATCTACCTTAGCCTTCTTGCCATACACATACTCGATGATGTTGCCTGCTCCATTCTCTTGCGGTTGTACAAGCGCACCGTCCACATGGATGCCGAAAACAGGACCTCCTTCGACGTCCTTGTTTCCATCCACACTCTGTCCCTCGTGGACCAACTGCAGGCACAACCCGTACAAGCCGTGCAAATCGCCCTGGGAAAACACCGTCACCACCCCCGCATGACCGCCGTAACTAAACTCAGAGGCCACGTCTACGTACTTGAGCCCACCAGTGGCCACAAGGTCGGTGTCGGCAGAGGCAAGCACCGTCATTTTGTAGTTGCTCGACTTCAAGGTGAAGCCATCGGAACCGGCAATGTTGTTAGCAATGGCGTTCAACACAAAGGCTATATACACCGCAGCACGGGCAGCACCCTCCGCTCTGCCATACACGCACACTAGACGGTCAACATGGCCCGGACGAGGGTCGGTGATGGTGATGTCGCCCACCCCCAACGATGCCTGCAAATGGGGCATCTGCTTGTGCAACACGGGGTCGAGAAACCGCAGCTCGGTTTCCGAAACCACCACCGTGACGCAGGAGGTCGCTGTGACGTCCGGTTGCGCCGGTGGCAGCGACATCTTGGCCAAGTAGGCCACTACCTTGGAGTCGTCGGGCACGGGGTCACGGGACGTCGCCAACGGCCCATCCTCCCTACGAAGCGCGCCGTCAATGGAGCCCTCGTGACCGTCGGCACCTGCACCCGGCTGCGCCGCTCTTTTTCGCTTCCTATACCCCTTGGGAGGCATTGTCGCTGTGGAGAAGCCAGGGCGAGGTGGTGGGGCGGACGTGCGGGGGCCCAAAACGGCGTGGGAATTTTTCAGCAATTTTTCTCATCGCCAGAACCATCGCATCGCAAGACCGTTCTCCCCCCACCAGCGAGCACGACACCACAGCATGGCGAAAAAGGAAAAAGTGTCCAAGTCCGAGGACGGGGAAGACAACTACGATCAGAGAATGGCGGCGGTGTTGCCATTTGCCCAGCCGTTGGCGTCCAAGAAGCTCAACAAGAAGGTGCTCAAGACGGTGAAGAAGGCCTCCAAGGCCAAGCACGTGAAGCGCGGGGTCAAGGAGGTGGTTAAATCGCTCCGCAAGGGTGAGAAGGGGTTGGTGGTGATTGCCGGCGACATCTCGCCCCCCGACGTCATCTCCCACATCCCTGTGTTGTGCGAGGACTCGGCGGTGTCGTATGTGTTTATTCCCTCCAAGGAGGACTTGGGGTCTGCTGGGGCCACCAAGAGACCCACCTCGTGCGTGATGATTGTGCCCGGCGGAGGCAAGGCCAGCAAGAACGCCGACAAGACCGACGAGTACCGTGCTGGCTACGACGAGATTGTCAAGGAGATTGCTGCCTTTGACTAGACGTTTTGTCGGCCCCGTGGTGCCGGGGCGACAGTCGCACCGCTACTCTTGTGGGCCCGGGATTTTTTCTCGCGAGCTCGCGCGAGCGCTACGTCCAGCCCCCTCCACCGCCACCCGCTGCCATCACCGCTGCCACCGCCGCCACCAACGGGTCCAGCCACTCGTACCACCAGACCCCCAACTTGGGCTGTGGCCAACGTGTTGCCGTCACCGGTGATGCGTTGGCTGTCCACGTGCCTGGGTGTCTCTGCATCATAGCCACACCATTCCTGTTGCACCCCCCGCTGCACCCACCTTTGTATTTTAGCATTAAATAGCAGTAATCCACTGTCGTGAATGCGTCGCTGTAGTTGTCGCTAGGTCCAGGACGAGACCGCGAGGCCGCGAAAAATCGTTCTGGAAAAAGTCCAAGATTTAGCGGGAAATTAGCGAGAACCGTGCCAATCTCGAGTGCGACTACCACGAGACTCTTCCCCAAGTGCCCGTCCCGTATTGTGGTTGTTTCTGGCGATAGTTACTTGCGATTGTATGGATACAATTGTGTGAGTACAGTTGTAAGGGTACGTTTGTTTTGTGGACCAAGTTCTCCAGTGTTTGCAGTTATTCAGCACTATCCCCACATTTCTCATTTCTCATTTCTCATTTCCACATTTCACCACGGATAACCAGTCCTCATCTCAGTTCACCGTTCGAGTTAAGGGCTGTCACTACACAATTGCGCATATTGAGGCACCGGTTCAAGCACAGTCCACCACAAAATCGATTGGTGCTTCAAGTCGGGTCGACTGCACAGCCATCTTTACAAATCTGAAACAGTTTCGTTGAGTTCTCCAGGTTCGCTGAAACTCCAAGTCATTCCTTCCGTGCTTCCAATTAGTATAAAAAGAGCCCCGATTCGACCACCCAGGCACTTTCGTCAAGTCCATTTTGATTAGGCAATTGCTCTACAAGAATTACCACATATGGTATTAGTTTGGTGTCCCATCGATTTCAAATAGGACTAAGCTCATATCAGCAAGCTATATTACCTGCTGCCCTCAGTATCTGCAAAGTTCAACAAAGTTCAAACTTATCAAATCTCTCCCTTTGCACAATTCCACACTAGGTAGAAATTCAACTTGATCTGGCTGAGTATTCTCCTGTTTTACTGGTTTTCCATTGGTTTGCTTAAACTTCAGCTATCTCCTGAATCTTAACCCGCTTTTGGCCAATATTTCACCTCCACTTTCGCCCCTCACCAATGAGCAGCAACGCTGATTTCGTCACTGCGGTTGACTACTTGCAGTCCCAGCTTGATCTCGAAAAGGAGGCTCGCGAATTGATGCCCTACAACCCCAACGAATGCACATACGACAAGGGCGAATTGCGACAACCTTTGTACGCATGCTTGACGTGCGCCCGTGAAAACAAGGGGCCCGTTGGGGTGTGCTACTCGTGCTCCATCCAGTGTCACTCCAGTCATGACATTGTCGAGTTGTTCTCCAAACGCAACTTTGTGTGTGACTGCGGCACCACCAGGATGGACCGTACTGCAGACGGCGCCTGCCAACTTCGTCGCCACTCTCGCGACCATTCCCGACGTTTGCTGATATCTTCAGGCTCTAGGGACCTTGTGCTTGCGGCCGAGGACGTTCCGTCGTCAAGCAACATCTACAACCACAATTTTGACGGCACCTTCTGCTGCTGTCGACAGCCCTATAACCCTTTGGAGGAAACCGGCAATATGATCCAATGCTATTTTGGATTTGAGTGTGGGGAGGATTGGTACCACGACAATTGTATTTTGGGAATCGAAAAGCCAAAAGTGGCCAAGGAAGGACGGGGCAAGAACAGGCTCCACGACCTTGCCGAACCGGGCGAAGATGCAGAATTAGATGCTATCGACAAGAAGAATGAAGTCAAGGGTTATAAAGAGGAAGATAAAGAAATCAAAGAAAGTCGAGATAGTGGAGACAACAAGGTCGCTAAAGACGTTGAAAAAGACAATCAAGACATAATAAATGAAAGGGAACACAGTCATGATAAGGTTCAAGATGATTACACGTCAGAATTTCCTCCTTTGGATGACTTTGATCTGTTTGTGTGTTGGAGGTGTGTGGACAAGTTCAAAGAGGTGTTTGACCAGTTGAGTGAGGCTGCAGGCATTGTTTTGTGCCGCAAGCCACATTCTCCTACTGTTCTCTCTTTACTGGAATGGAAGAGAAGGTACGTGAAGGGAGAGCCAGCCTCTAAAAGAGTCAAGGGTGAAGATTGTGGAGCCCCTCGTTTGGAACCCCTGTATTCGGTATTTCTTGCAAACGGGTTTAGAGATTCCATCTTTGACCTCAAGAAAACCCTTGCAGAAGACTCGAAATTGTTACAATTTCTCAACAGCCATCAATACTTGTATGAAGATGATCCCGTATTTGAGCCTCCGGAAGACACAGACGGCCATTCGTCGGCACTGGGCTCTTTGCTCGACTTGGGTACAGATGCGTTGAACAGCTTACCCCGAGAGCAAGCCATTGAGGGTCTCCAGGCGTACGACAAGATACGGTCCAAGCTCAAGGACTTTTTCAAACCTTTTGCTGAGGAACGCAAGTTGGTTACCGAGGAGGAGGTACGGAAATTCTTTGGGTCTATAGAGGAGGAAGAAAAGTAAAGATTGGAGAAGAATATATAGTAATGGTTAAGGAATGAAGACTATGAAATGATAGAAGGTCAATGGATGAAGGTCACTGGACGATGATCAATAATAAACCATTAAATGAATACCAATAGATGGACAATACAAAAATGATAAATAACAATAAATGAGAAGACAAAGCTGGGAGTAATGATTAATCAGCTTGGCAAAGAATTTGAACAGGAATAACTAATATTAACACAACATACTACAAAATCAATATCTCCCTTCTCTCATCCTCAATCACACGAATAAATCATCATGCATTAATGTATATACAATTTTGCGACAAATCATGCCGTCGAGGCTTTACCCTTTCTTGGCTTCTTCTTGTCGTCCAACTTGGCAAAGTCTTCCTTCCACACGTCGTTGCCCTGAGAGGGGGTCATATTGGCAAAGAGAACGTCAAACACCTCGTGGTACCATTCCACGGGCACAAACTTGACTCCTTCCTTGACCTCGTCTGGGATTTCGGTGAGCTCGTTCTCAATGTCCTTGGGGAAGATGACGGTGTCGCAACCGTATCTCTTGGCACCCAAAATCTTCTCCCTCAATCCACCTACTGCCAACACACGTCCGGTGACGGTAATCTCCCCGGTCATGGCAATAGTGGGAGGCAATGGCTGCTGCAACGCCAACGAGATCAACGACGACGTGAACGATATCCCCGCCGATGGCCCGTCCTTGGGAATGGCGCCGTCGGGACAGTGCACGTGGATCTCTGCTGCCTCAAAGAAGCGGTTGCCCGGGAAGTGCTTGATCATGTACGACTTGGCAAACGAGTAGGCGATGGAGGCCGACTCCTTCATCACGTCCTTCAAGCTTCCGGTCACGTGGATTCCTGCATGGCCTGAACCCGACGAGATGGAGTGGGTCAAGATCGACTCAATGTAGAGGGCATCACCGTTACCAGAGGCGCTGTAGGAAAGACCCGTGGCCACCCCTGGAGGTGGGAAGTCGTAAAGGCGGTCGCGGATATAGATCTCGGGACCAATGTAGTCCTTCAAGATATCGGGGGTGATTTCCAACTTGATGTCGTCGGGGATGTGCATGCGTCGGGGTTCGTCGCTGGCGAGGTCGGCGTCGTTGTCAGCGGATGGTTCTTCAGAGCTCTGAGTAGCTGAAGTGGCGGCGTCCGACTGGGAGGCCATCTGAGAGGCCGTCTGGGCGTTGCTGGCAGCAGATTCAGAAGCATCGGAGTCGCTGGCCGATGTAGCAGTGTCCTCCTTAGTTGCGGCGTCACTGGACGTAGCAGCACTCTTGTCAGCATCAGGTTCAATTGCGTTGGCACCTGCAGCTGGAGCGATGGAAGAGCCGTCGCTGGCAGCAGTCACCGGCTCGCGGGCCTCCAACTCCTCGACAATCTTCAACGACGCCTTGGAGAAGATCCTTGTCACCAATTTCTTGACGTTACGCAACCCACTCTCGCGACAGTACTTGTCAATCAAGCGTGAGATGGTGTCGCGGGGGATGACCACATGGCCGTTCTCCAAGCCTGCCTTTTTACTGGCATCCGGGATCAAGTGGCGCATGGCGATCTCAATCTTCTCATTCTTGGTGTAGCCATTGACGTCGATGATCTCCATCCGGTCGCGCAAGGGGGCGGGGATGTTGCCGAGGTAGTTGGCGGTGCACACAAACAACACCTTGGACAAGTCCACCTTGACCTCGATGTAGTTGTCGACAAAGGCGTGGTTCTGCTCGGGGTCCAAGATCTCCAAGAATGCTGAGGCAGCACCTCCACTACGGCTCAAGTCCAACTTGTCAATCTCGTCGATCAAGAGCAAGGGGTTGGAAGTCTTGGCCTGCTTCAAGGCAAAGATGATGCGGCCCGGGATGGAGCCGATGTAGGTACGGCGGTGGCCCTTGACCTCGTGCACGTCCTGGACTCCACCCATGGCGATACGCACGTACTTACGGTCCAAAGCTTCGGCGATGGAGCGGGCAACCGACGTCTTACCGGTTCCCGGGGGCCCCGCCAAGCACAAGATCTTTCCGTCCACCTTTCCCGACACCTTGCCCATGGAGATGAACTCGAGAATGCGGTCCTTGACATCCTTCAAGCCGTAGTGGTCGCGGTCCAACACCTGGCGGGCCTTGGTGATGTTGAAGCTGTCGCGGGAGTAGATCCCCCATGGGATCGACGTCAACCAGTCCAAGTAGCGCTCGCTGACGCCGAGCTCACTGGCATGGTCGGCCTGGGTCTCCATCTTGACCTTCTCGGCCTCGTAGGCCTCCAAGGCCTCCTCGGTCATCTTGAGCTTCTTGACACGCTCGTCGTACTTGAGGGTCTTCTTGTCGTCGCTGCCGCCAATCTTTTTCTGCAACTCCTTCATGTATTCCTTCAAGAATGCCCTTGTCTGGTAGTCGTCGGCCTTCTTGTTCAACATGCTCATGGCCTTTTCCTTGACGACGATGCCCTCCAACTCCACCTTCAACAACTCAAACACCTTGGCCAACCGCTGGGGCACGTCCACCGTCTCCACGAGCTCCTGGATCTTGTCCGGGGTGCCAAACACCAACGACCCCACATAGTCGGCAAATTTGCCCGGGGACGCCACCACCGCGGGGTCGAGGGCCAACTTGGCCTTCTGGGCCGAGTTCTTACCCGCCAACTCCCCGAGGAGGTTCTTGATGCTCTCCACCAACGACCGCACGTCGGTGTCGTCGCTGTCGCAGGGGGCGTCCGCCACGGGGCGCACCACCGCCGTCGAGCACGCGAGGTCGCCCAATGGCGACGCCGGCGCATGGTCGCCGCCGGCCCGCTGCACGCGCCCGTCCCGCACCCGGGGCACGCTCAACTCGTGCATGCGGCACCGGCCGTGCGGGTACGCCACGATATTGTATGAGTCCTTGCCGGCGCTGACGCCGTCGGAGTACTTGACGATCTGGCAGTACACCCCCGTGTCGTGCACCAGCGCCTTGGAGTAGATGACGTCGGTGTCGGCCTGGGAACGGTCCCGCACGTGGAACAACACAAAGTAGGGCTCACGGCGGTCCTCTATGGCCCGCACCGTCTTGATCACCTCCGGGTCGGTGACACAGATGGCAAACGGCCGTCCCGGAAGCGGGGGCCGGTCCTTCATGGGGATGGCCAACATGGGGGGGAACAACCCCGTGGCCGGATTGACCCGGGGCTGGCTCACGTGATCGTAGTTGCCGTTGTCGTGGTCGTGGTCGTGGTCGTTGTCGTTGTCATTGTCGTTGCTGTTGTTGTTGTTGTTGTTTCTGCCGTTATTGTCGTCGTTGTCGTTGTTGTTGTTGTTGTTGTTGCCCGGCGGCGTCGAGCCCGACGACGGCGGTTGGCCGGAAACGGGGCCGCCGTCGGGCGGGACCGACGCCGGGGCCTTGGGCACGTCACGTGCGGGGCTGTCGTCGCTGTCGCCGTCGTTTTCCTGTCGTGGAGCCGGCGGGGTGTCGGGGTCGGGCTTGCGGGCCGGGGGCGGCGAGTCGGGACGGGAATCGTCCTCCTTGAGCATCCGCGGCACGTGCGCGTTCCACGGGGCCGGGCGTCTCGCCAATGCCGGCACGCGGCGAGTGTCTTGCCAGAGGGACACCAGCGGGGTGTCAAAGTGGGATTGGCTGGCGTGGCGCCGGGGGGCCGGGAACGGCAGCAAAAAACCCCGGAAAGCGGGCGCACGTGACGCTCTCCGCATGCTTCCGCCTTTGATGAAGCCTTTGCCTGTCAACATTGGCGTCGAGACGGGGTGGTGGGGGAATGGAGTGGTGGCGAATGGGTGGAATCTAGCGGTTCTAAAATTTTTGTATGGACATGCTCGGTCACGTGCGCAATTAATAATGTCTGCATATAGTATAAATGTGTGTATGGTAGCGCCGGCGGCTGGTAGCGCGGTTGGTAGGGGTTGGTGGGGTAGGTGGTAATGGGAGGTAGTGTATGGTAGTGGGTGGTAGTGAGTAGGCCTTGGACCATGCTTGTCGCGGGCCTGGCCCTGGTCACATGACCATGCAATGAGACCAGATGGTATGGAACCATTCAATGGACCAGTACTAGTGGGACACTTGTCAATTCAATGGCATTGCACCGTAAACGGTGAGCCCAAGTGTCGACTGTAGCTGAGTCAACCTCTAGTGCAACACCTTTAACCATTGAACGGACACGAATCAGTAACTATGAGTTCAATGAGCCGTAGCTATCTTCAACTGACCATAGCCCTGATAATAACAGTTACCATTTATCCCTCTAGCGGTACCTTCTATCCACTCTCTCAACGAGCCGGTTTATTACAGCACCGCAACCCATGCGATCTACTCAATCAAATGGCAAACCGTAACCATCTTAGCCCAATCAAATCGCTAACTGTAACCTCGTAACCCAATCAAGTTCCTAACCTTCCTTCTAGCCAATCCTTAAAGGTTCATTTCTAACAATAAGTGCTAACCTAGTAGATCATGAACCGTTCCATCAGAACCAAGATCCCCACTCTGATTTGGTACAAATATGTGGCATAAGACACAATGGTGTAAGACACAACGGCATAAGACCCCACGGCATGACACAAGGTAAAACACCATCTAACCTGACCCCATCAATCTCTCCTAAACCAGTCTGTAGCAACCATCCAACACCATTCTAATCAATCTTAAACACCGTCTTCCTTTTCTTGGGTGGCGGCTCTTGTATGTCGTCCCCATGGCCACCATCGGCACGCCACTTCTGGGGCGAGGACCCAATATCGTTCTGAAAGTTGTCGTCCTGGTAGTAGCTCAAGGTGGTGAGGTTGTCGTCCTCTAACCCATGGCTGGTTTCCTTCTTGTGGGTGTTGTGGGGCCCGGACCCGGAATCTGTCCTCCAGAGCTGGAGCTTGCGGATGCGCTTCTTTTTGAACTTGGGCACCACGAGCTCAGGTACGGGCATCCCTGTCAACGTGGAATTGGCACTGGCAAAGGTGTCGTCGTCGCTGACAGGAGGTTTGGCCCCTGGCTTGGATGGGGAGTCGCCGTGGAGGTCAAAGCGGGGCACCTGGTCCTTGGAGATGCGTGAAGGGGTGAACTCGGGCGATGGCGACCCCGATGGTGACCGGACAAAGTCGTTAACAAACGCAGCCTTGGCGGGGGTCTTGGTGGTTGTGAGCTGTTTCTCGTGTTCAGGGAGCTGGTCTTGTTCTGTGTCGTTTGCTGTGTCTTGCTTATTGTTCACACTGTCTTGTTCTTTACCCAGGCTCTCTTGGTCCTTGTCCTGGATACTTTGCTTGGATACCACCCTGTCTTGCTGCTCCTGCTCTTTCTGCTCCCCCACATCCCGTTCCTCCTTCTGCATCGCCTTCCCCCTGCCCGCCTGTTCCTTCATGGGAGTGTCCTTCTTGAGAAGTGCCAGAAGCGTGAGCTCGCCTTGCCCACGGTCGCCCGGCCCCAGTCTTCCCTTCTTAAGCGGGGTCAATATGTCCTGCACCTCGCCAATAGACCCCGCCATGGGCGACATGTACGTCTTGGACATGGGGCTGGCAAACAACGCCATGGGTTTGCTCTTGCCAAACTTGCCAATGCGGGGCTGGAACACCGCCACCGCCGGCACCAGCGCCGTCTTGAGGCCCTTGATCTGCTCCTTCAACTTGGCGTTCTCTTCCTTGAGCATCTCCAACTTGGCGTCCTGCAACTTGAGGGTGGTGGAATGGTCCTGCTTGAGCTTGTTCAACGTCAACTGGTGGTAGTTGGCGGCGTCCCTGAGGTGGGCCAACTCCTCGTTGGCGGACTTCTTGGCCGGCAGCTTCTTGTAGGCAACGAGGGCGATCCGGAGCACCGCCAACCGGATCATGTTCTTGCGGTGGTGGTCGTGCTGGACCATGAGGGCCAACTCCTGGGCTCCGCGGTAGTGTCTGTCGATGTCGCAAGGGTTGGTCATGGTCGATAGGTTGTAAAAGTGTCTGGGTATGGTCGATATATGTCTTTGGTGTGGTTATTGTCTGTTTGTCCTCTATATTTGTTATCTGTCTGTAGTCTGCCTGTTTAATGTCTGTTTAATGTCCGTTTAATGTCTGTCTGTCTATTGTTTGTCTGTCTGTTGTCTATCTCTCCGTCTCTGTCGTTTCTATTGTCCTATTCTCTATTCTCCCTGGCTTCTGTCTCACCGTCTGAATTCTGTCAGTATCTGACAATGCCAACCAATCTGTCAAAAACTGTCGGTTCTGCGCTGCGACGTTTTTGTCTGTCTGTCCGTTATACACTAAAAGTTTCTGTCTGCATGTTTGTTGACAGACACGCTCACAGCGACCCCAAAAAATACGGCTCGGAATTATCCTCATCTCATCTCATCTCTACCCCACAAAATGAACCTCTCGGACAACGATCCGGCGTCGGCTCGCCGGGCCGATGTCTACAACGCCGTGGCCGGCGAGTACTACCGGGGTCGAACCATCAATCGAGACTATGTAACCCAGTCGTCCCACCACCACCTCGTTGACCATGGCGACGGCGTCGAGCTCGTGGTTGACAACGACACCCACGACCACCACCTTCTCTACAAGACCAAGGGTGTAGCCATCCCTCCCGACGAGGTCTTGGACATGATCAAGCCCGGAAACATCCGAATACCGATGAAACTGCGCCTGGAGGCCCCCGGGTTGCCGTCGTCGGAATTGCTCCAGGCCTTGCACTATTACGCCAGCAAGAAGTTTAGGGTAAACGGAAGCGAGCACATGGTACGACGCATGGACGAGACGGCGCTTCTAGCCTTGGGGATGGTGGTGGAAGACTGGGTGGATGAGATGGTGCTGGAGAGCACAGCGAGGATGTTTGTGGGGCTGGGAGACGACGGGATAGATGGGGAAAGTGTTGGTGATAACAATGCCAGAATTGGCGGAAATGGTGTTGGTGATGGAAGGGACAACGAGAACGACGACGATGACGACGATGACGACGATGACGACAGCAGTACATCGTGGAGCGAGTAAACTACAACCCTCCACTCCTACAAAAAGCCATGACTTACGCCTATGCCTATAATATGTTTATATTACGTTAATGTACAGTTACTCTTTAACCTCTTGGTCCCCGTTCCCAACAGACTCTGGTTCCACAGTGGTCTCTGGCTCCACTGTAGACTCGGGTTCCACCGTAGACTCGGGCTCCTCTGGGGATTCTGGCTTCGATTCAAGAGCAGAGTCGGGAGTGGCCGACATCCGGGCCCGCTTCTCAGCCTCTACCCGTTGCTGGTAGGCTGCCTCCTTGCCCTTGTCGTCAGCCTTGGTCTCGATATCAAACACACGATAAAGCAACTCGTGCGAGTCCTTCTTGTTGACCATCAAGTTGATGTTGGCACGTCCCTTCCAGAGAGGTAAGAACAAGTCTTCCAAGCCAGGACGATGCACCGTCAAAAACAAGCACCCTTCCTCCATCTGGTCGAGCTTTTCGACAAATTCGGGGTCTACCCCGGACTCACGGATAGTTTGCACCTTGGGGAACGCCTCCACAAACAACATCTTCAAGAGGTCCAAGTTCCCAGTAATCAACCTTCTGGGGCCCAAGTACCGCCTGATGGTGTGCAAGGACTCGTTCTGCACCCTCCAGGGACAGCTGCCGAGGTCATTGCGCTGAGCGACAAAGAGACGGATACCTCCCTGCACCACCTTCAACTTCTGCTCTTCAATAGTCAAGATATCTCGCAAGATGGGTGTCACGTAGTAGATGATCCGCACGGGCTCCCCGGTGGCATTTCTCACCAAGGTCGAGTTCTTGGCAAATTCGTCGCTAAAGTCGTAGAACTTCCAGCACTTTTGCAACTCGCTGTTATCAGGAGCCAAAAAGTTGAAGGGTTCTTCGTTGGCGTCACGAGGCAATCTCTTCTTCTTTGGTGATGCTTCGCCTTGTTCATCCACTTTTGGCTTCTTGACGGTCTCCTCCTGGTCGTCGTCATCGCCAACACGCTTTTGAGGGCCTGCAGACGAGCCTGAGGGGTCAACCTTCTCAATCACTGTGATAAAGAAACCGCCTGTGTTTTGCAAATGAGGGTACACTCTGACACAGTTCTCCAAATGGAAAGTCTTGGCCTCTTCTGCTGTAGGGGGGAACACGGTGTCGGCTATTCCCTCTGCCCCTTTCTGTTTCTCCTCCATATCCTTGCCAAACACCTTCCATTGGCTGACCCCGGGACGGCGCTTCAACCCAGGCAACTCGTTGTCGACATTGACGATGCGGATCTGGTCACCCCACTTGCGCATGGCAGCCGCAACCACTGCTTCGTTTTCGACGGGGTTCATCGAGCACGTGGAGTACACCAAGCGGCCGCCCTTTTTCAACAACTGCAACCCCCGGTTCAAGATGTTCCACTGCACCGAGTGCAACCCCAAGCCGTTGCCGAGGCGGAAGTCCTTCCACACATTGACATTCTTACGCATGGTACCGTCCCCGGAGCAGGGCACGTCACACAAGATACGGTCAAACTTCAAGTACTCGGATGCACCGTTGAGCTTGATGCGGGGGAATAAGGTGGCGTCGTGGTTGACCACCAAGAAATTGGGCGACTCCAATCGCTTGATCTGGTGCACCAACATGTGGGCCCGCTTGTAGTCGGAGTCGTTGGCCAACACAAACCCCGTGGGGAGGCTTTCGTCGTCATTGGCGTGCAACAGCTCGATCAACTGGGCGGTCTTGGACCCCGGAGCAGCACACATGTCCAACACGTAGTGGTGGGGCTGGACGTCCATCAACAAGGGGGGGATCATGCTCACCGCCTCCTGACGGGAAATGTTGCCCACCTCGGTCTCGATGACGAGAAACCGCTGGGTCTTGGCAAACTCCTTTTGCTTGCGGATCACCGACTTGTTGACGTCCACCTGCCACCCCAAGTTGTCCGGGTAGAACTCGATGGGCTTGGGCGAGAGCTTGACCCCGTCAAACTCCACGTCCAACTTGGACACGTGCTTGTCGACAAACATCTCCCGGATCTCCTCGGCGTGGGCACGTGATCCTGTGATCCGGAAGGTCATGGGCAAGTTGTCCTGGCAATGTTTCTTGAAGTCGTCCCATTCGGACTCCGGGATGAGGCCCTGGGCCTTGTAGTAGGTTTCCCACACCTCGCTTTCGCGCACAGCTTCCGTCCACGATTGGCCACGGTCGTCACGGACGCCGAACCCCTTTCTGTCCTTGCCGCCCGACTTGCCTTTTCTGAAATTGCGTTTTCCCATGGTTGCTAGCAGAGGGCGGAGGGATGTGAGTGTACGGTACATGGTGGTGGGATTGATTAAAAACGAGTGAAAAATGAGATGCCTTGGGAGGATGCAGGTTGAGTGGAGGAAAGTGCAGGTTGGTCTGGGAGGTATGCGGGTTGGGACGAGATGATTGCATGTTGGGTAAGGATATTGTATGTTGGGTTAGGATATTACATGTTGTGCTAGGGAGGATTGCAAGTTGTGAGAGGAAGTTGCATGTTGAGTTAGGGAGGGTTGCATGTTGAGTTAGGGAGGATTGCATGTTGGGTGAGCAGTTGCAGTTTATGCTAGCGACGTTTGCATGTTGTGATAGTCTGCAACAGATAAGCTGTCTGCCAGTTGCAGTGCAACAATCAATGCAGACCTTTGTCAAAACAAGTAGCAAAAGTGGTTGGGTGTGGTGCGATGAATGGTGCTGGAGGCAACCACGGTAGTGTTGTGAACGATTGAGGTTCACATGGCAACGTCGGAATCCCTGTTCTTGATCATCACGGAGCAAACTTGCTTCCGCAGTACGACCTTATTCCACGGAGCAACTAAGTTCCACGGAGCAAGGTTGCGGTGCAACATCGCGTGCGACTTTTAGTGCGATGGCAGTGCTATGGCAGTGCGATTGCCAGTGAGTTATATGTAATAGTCCAATCCACTATGTAAACAATGTGCCAGTGCGACTTGCTAGTGCGAATGCCAGTGCGATTTTCTAGTGAGACTTTCTAATGAGACTTTAAGTGCGATGCCAGTGCGATTGTCAGTGCGATTGCTAGTGCGCGCCTTGCTAAATTTGCCAGTGCGAATTTGCCAGTGCGACGTTGCCCCGTTGCGCCCACTGGAAACGCACACGCCGGCAATGCGGCGCGGCTAGCGACACCTCCCCCCAAACGGCTGTGCCCTGGCTCCATGTCATGGCACTCGAGCCCGTGGCGAACGCCCCGCACACCCTTGGCACCCGTCCCAGGGCCGCGCACCCTTTCGCATCTCCCCCAAATTTGCGTCCCCCGTCGCGGTGGCAGCCGAGGATCGTCTGCGGCTGGTTCGCGGCGCACGCCCTTGTGGGGCTCGCCCCGTCTCTCCCTGTCTCTCCCTGTCCCACCCTGTCCCCCCCCATTCCCCCCCCCCCCTCCCTTATACACAACTTACGCTGGCGCCGCATAGGGAGGGCGATCTTCCCCAAACA